>PVIU01002250.1:0-147500 GCA_004026605.1 Ondatra zibethicus | reverse complement strand
AGAAAACAGCAGTTTATTATTCCTACTAGCTTGAATTCTGGGTCTCCTTATGAGCAGAGACTAATGTTCACATGGAATGAACTGATACAATGTGCAATGACTTTTTGATATGAGTTTCCACTCTCTGGAGGTGACAGCAGCTTCACCATAGCCATCTGACCAGGGTGGAGAGATCTAAAAAGCTAATATGTTCTCTCTGTAGTACTTTCTCGTCCCTTCTTGTGAAGAGATTATCATGGGGAAATGTCATCTCTAAAATGTCCTCTGATGTTTGCGTATAAAATAACTGCAGAGCTGTTTTTTTGTTTTCTGAAGTCTAAGGCAGGTATAAGTGTAGGCCCATGTCCACAGTCTGAACTGGTGGATAGATAACCATGATGCTGCGCAGAAAAAGGGATTTAGTTGTGGTTACTTCCAAAGCATAGGAACAGAATTCTTCTGCTCAAAAATGTCAGCTCTCCTGTTGGTTCATTTTCACCATTTTGAAAGATATACCTTTGCTGGATACATTGAACGTGCCGAGGCTTCTGCGTGTTATGCCAATGCTGATATTTTAAAGAATATTATCACAGAAGTAAGGACATGAGTGGAAGAGTTGCGGAGTCAGGTTTTTAAATTACCACATGACTGACAGCCCACCTCCAGTGTTTGGAGTGGATCTGTACGCTAAAGGAATAAAACCACAGCCCACCATTGTCTTCTTACAAAACTAGCTCTTGTAATCTGTCCTGTGCTCTCTCTTGTTCTCACCTGCAGCTGGGTTTCCGTTCCCCCACTCATGATAGTAAGCACAGTGCCATCTAAAGCACTTTGTACTTTGTGTGTGTTCCATTTATAAAGACACACACACACACACACACACACACACACACACACACACACACGTGCATGCGCCTGTCCAGAAGCTGCTTGTCATTGTCACACCCAGCCTAAAGTGAAAAGGCCCTGGTGGTGAAATGATGGGATCTCAAACCTTTTCTCACACGCCAGTCCTTCATAAAAAACAGTGTAAGGAGTGGTTGACTACCAGCAGGCATTGGGAAGGAGATAGGCCCTGAATGGGATGTGTGAGGAGAGAAAAGGTCCAGGTCAGAGGGATTCTACACAGTTCAAATAACCAGAGAGGATATTCAGGGTGTGACTGCAGGCTGGCCTCAGGGGTTCATCAAACCAGCACCCATTCCCTGATTAACCCATGCTTCTACCACCCATGTAAATGAGCACGGCCAACCAGCTCTGGGCCTGGAAGAAAAACAGCTGTAAGACCATACGTATTTCTATAGAAATGGTGTGTGTGTCCCAAAGCACCCATCCAAGATTTAACCATATCTACTATTCTTATTGGCACCTAATAAATTATATTGCTAAGTTATCAAATCTGGTAACTTTTGGAGGACTGCAATCTTTCCTGAGATTTGGACAGGCGCATGCCATAGTCTACTTTGGGTAAAGGATGTAACTAAAACCATACAGCTTACAGCTCCTGGTCCTTGAAATTTTTCGTTTGCACTTTAACAGGATATCAGCTTCATAGTGGGGGGTCTTACATGGCTGCATATCATGAGCGGCATTCTTGAGCATGCTTTAGAGTTCATGTTCAGAGCTTGCTTCTGGTACATAACCCGGAAGAGCTACCAGCCTAGGTTTGTGGAGGAAGACTTGGGAGTGAATAAGGTGTGTTCCTTTAAAAGGGGGCAATGGAAGAACAGAAACTTAGTTTCTGCTACATTTGGGGTTTTTGTTCAACATACTGGCTCTTTCCACTGTTTCTTATCTATTCTTGCCTGAATTTGGTAATGTCTCTCTCCACAGTACCTGGGTACTTAGATACTGAAAAGTGATTTAAGGTTGCAATTTGCAGACTGATAAATCAGGTCCATTTAGCTCTGAAGAAAGAAAAGCAAAGTGGGATTTAGTGGAAGGGAATAATATTCCTAAAAAGAAATCAGTTTGATGCCAGTAAGCTTTTTGAAGTAGAAACTTTTGAAAGCATAGAGGTCATGACTGAATGGAGGCGTGAACCAGACTGTCACATATTAACAATGTGGGAGAGGGGCTTTTTCAACACCACACATGGATTATAGGACAGTGTTCAGGAGTCAGAAGCAGAAAGAAACTAGGAGAGCTGAGTATGTGGAAGATAGGATGTGGAGTCTCATGCTTCATTTTAGAAGCTAATCCTAGCAGTCATGAGAAATGAATCCCATTATAATTCTAGTCTTAATGGGCATGTGGTTTTCCCCCTCAAACTTTAAATGTCCTAATGCATCTGTATTTTCACTTTCTGAATTTGAATCTACATACCAAGAAACAATTTATATTCTTCCCAGTTGAGACAAAAAATATACTTATGCTCTCCTCTCCCTCTGGCCTCACCCTATCCTACCAAATCAGATCTATCATGATCCTATCAAATGGGTATGCCAATTTTTATGCTATAGTACTTGGGGATAATAAAAACTATATAATACTCTTTGTTTCACGGGGGAAAGTAGAGTGTTGATTTTGTGTTGAAAATGTTGATACGGCAGCTTGACTGTAAATTTCATCAGGATCTACCGTGCCAGAATGCAGACATTGTTCTACATTCATTTTAGCATAAGGTTTAATTATTAGCATCATTGAATTAAGTCTGAACTCTATATCAGTAAAGAGCCTTATGTTGCTCCTTTTGCTGTAACACTGTAGTACAGATTAAAATTGCATCTGTTAAGATTATATGGTGTATTTTGATTTCAGGAGGCAGAAGTACAACATTCTCATGAATATAACAGCCAGCACCAATAACCTGTGAACAATCACATACTTTTCTTATGGCAAAAGCTGACCTAGTAAGGATTATGATTTAGAAAAATATATAAATCTGTCACCACAAATCTTGCCTTTGCCGTGGTTTGTAAATAGAGACTGGAAATAATTCTTTCCTTAGCTCTGATTCTAATCATAACACATATTTGAAATTTCATAACTTTCTTTTGTTCCATCAGCACACACATTCTAAAGTGTATAACATTAATAAATAGAGGCATAATGAATGTGACTAATTGATTTTGGCAGTCAAAGACTGGCATACTTTTTATACAATAGGGAATCCATTCAAAGACGCTGAACTGCCATTAAGAGCCAAGCTTCGAAGCAGTAATGGTTTCTAATTTGGATTATGTGTGAGGTGAGCGGAGTGCAGTTATTCATAGGAACTCGCCACTCAGGGTTTCTGTTTCATTAGTGACCTTTCACTCGCCACATCTCATCCCCCTAAACACAAATTTGGTGCTCTGGAATACATGTGTATTATACAGCCCGGTTCTTGTCTTCATTCGTGTTTGTCAGTGCCAGGGATTGAACTTTGGGCTTTGCACAAGTGCTCTACCACGGAGCTACAGTGACAGCCCTCCTTATGCTGAGAGAAGGGGCCCACTAAGTTCCCTGAATACATTCTCTAAGGGGTCTGTCAAAACTGGAGATGTGAATATAAACAAGATGCCCCAGTCTTAGCTTTGATTCACTAGAGCTGTACTTTTGTGTTGCTAACATTGTAATCATTGGATCTGCTTGTCCAGTAAATAGAACTACCAATAGTAACTAGCTTTCTATTTGAAGACCAAGCAAGCTTATTAACTTGTGAGTACAAATACAAACCACAGCATCTAGTAGATGTTAGTGAAAAATTAATTCTTTGAAACTCCAAGGGAAAAATAAGCCTGGATTGTATGATCAGCCTTACCTTTAAAAATGTGACTGGCCTTCAAAAGTAATTTTCCCTCCCTTATAAAATCTCTGAGCGCTAAAATATATTACACAGCTGCAGTTTAATAGTGGACAGAAGAGCAAATTGGGTGTCACTGAGGCGTTAATCAACAGGGTCACACGTGTTACATGTAGTTAACAACTCCGAGTTAAGCTTTGTCATCTGGTGTGCACCAACAAACGCATCACTCAGTGCAGGCGGGGGGATTTAGAAGGCAGAGAACAGCTCTTGTTAAGGGTTTACAAGAACAAAAATTGATATTAAAAATAACTTTTTTTGCTTTGCAGCCTGGCTCCCCCCAAGGACAGAGATGATGTGTTTGGCGGCAATTAGGAAAAACTCTAATGGGAAGTCGGGTCATTTCCAAGCACAGTGCAATTGATTTTTCACCAATCAGAATAGGGAATGAGATGTTCTAAGTCTATTATTAAATTATTTATGAGGTCATATTAAATCTGGTCACTTCTCCTGATTTCAGGTTAGTGGAGATTTCTCAATCACAGGGATGACAGGCTCATGAAAGGGGATTTTGGGAGCTTATTTCAAATGTCCCCCTGATGCTATGATTAAATGAGATAGAACCTGTTTAGGGAAAGAACTGAGATGGCGCTCATGCTACGGACTGTGAATCTGAGGTAGCATTTCAAGATATGAGTGGCGCTCTTCGATAAAGATTACACCCTAGATTAGTGATTTTTATACAATTAATACAAGGGCTGAGTGGGGACATATGGCCAGTTTCTTCTGAGAAAAGCCCCACTAAGATGCAACCCTCAGCCCTACTAGATGATTACAATTGATACGACTTCCCCTCTCTAAGGCAGAAAGCGGAGGGCACGACAGGGGCTTTCATGGTGGATCATCCTCTGTTCCGGCTTCCTTACTACTGGTTACCTTAAACATCTCATATGTCTTCGCTTACGTTTCCCTCGGCTGGAGTGCCTGGAAGCAACGTTAGAAGTGTTGGCTTTCAAGAACCATGCAAACTATAGGCCCTAGTTCATTTAAAGTTTAAGAGATACCAATTCCCTGACCAAGGTCAACATCTGAGCCTCTCTGGCTTTTGTTTTCTGTATCTGTCACTTTTAACTTTTTTTTTCAATCTTTAAAGACTAGAACTTCTCATCCAAAAATGGCCTGTTTTGCACAGGAAACCCATGATTTGGCTCACAGTTTGAAGTTCTGTGTCTATAAACCAGGCCAGGATGACTTCAGCCACCTCCTTCTGGGCAAGGTTCTCACACCGCTGGGCCGTGTCTCCCTCTCTCAGATCTGACTTGGGAATACTAGCTCTGTACCCTCCACCGCTCACACCACTGGGCCATGTGTCCATCTGTCAGATCTGACTTGGGAATACTAGCTCTGTACCCTTCCACACCACTTTTGTGAAAATGAACTGACAAGAAATTGAAATAATATAAAACAATAGTTAGATGTTAGCTCTCTTCACTTAAAATTAGTATATTTTATATTTTCTTCAATTACCATTGGCTCAATAGAAACCAATGAAATTGAAGTTGACTTCTTTATTATAGAAATAGTTGGATGATAAAAGAGAATGCTAAACCACCCAAAAAACAAACAAAATTTAAATTCACTCCTTAGAATACAGCACTGGAAGTCAGAGTAATCACTATAGAAACCAGTTCCTGTGGTGTGTCCTCTTCTCTCCTCACACAAATGAAGTCTATCTGTGTACCTGTGCACATACATATCCGTGTCTATATACATACACATACATGTATGTCATACATGGAAACCAGTCATTGTAGGACCCAATGATACAACCTATATACATTTTTCCTATAAACTATAATAAGCGTTAACTACTGCAAGTAGAAGAATTAACTCTGACCCCTGGGTTTCTCATACTTGGCATGGTCATTTGGCAGTGACTTGCATGCAGGGTGTGTGTGAAGGAGATCTCAGGTAAGTGGGTTGGTACCTCTGACAGGTCAGGAATGGAACAAACGTGCTCCTCTTGTGTGTAGCAGGAGCTCCTGTGATGTAGTGACATTTGCAGGTTTCACAGATCTCCTTTTTAGAGATAATTTTATAGATACTTTCCTGTCCTTGCTCCTTCCTCTCCAAATTTTAAAATCAAGGTTTTGCTGTTGTCTACGGTGGACTGCTTTTTGTTGGGAAGCCTGCATCTCTCCTGGTATGTTTTTGGGACCGGGTGCACACTACACCTTTTCAGGTCCACAGGGATAGGACCAGATGGAAGAATTTGATTATCTAGCAGTAGAGGACCAACTGTTCAGTTGGATACAGAACCGGGAGAAAAGGGTTGAAGAGATCTAAAATGGCTGTCGTATGTGGAGCCAACAGTTTCCGAAGGGAACCAGGCAGGCACTGAGGTGTAGTAATGCAGAATCTCTTCCAAGCACCAGCTGGGGCTTTCAGGAGCCGCTATCCCCACAGCAGACTCTCAGCAGGCTCCAAGCAGCTTGACTTTACCATATGTGGAACTTTTTATTCTCCACCTCGCTCCCCAGAGGGACGGGCCACAGGGACACCAGAGGCAGGTGAATTGCTCTTAATGCAGAGCACTAAATCACTGGGTTAACATGAGAAGCCTGGAGAGAGGAAATGGATCTGCAGAAGACTGACTCGGAGCCTCTTAACCTTGGAGCTATTCTGAGCACCAAAAAAGATGCCGCATAATGTTTCATTAGACGCTTTCACCTTGTGCACACCCTCCTTTATGCGAGTGACCTTTTCCTCCTTGTACATATTTTCTAAATGCTTTTAAAAGCCATTCAATACTTCAGAATGCTAGCTGTACATTTTTTATTCACACAGAATCATACCTTTAAAGTTAAAAGGGAGCCAAGCAGCAGAGCAATCTGTGATTTGTGGGAATTTCTTGCTTTCTCTCTGTTCAGACACCCCAGTTTGACAGATGGGGTGCAAAACCACAGAACAATCCATAACTCCAGTTTGTATCATAAATTTTTAGTCTCTCTTCCTCCACCAAATGCCTGCTTCCTGGTAGCTAAAATTGTCATGCCACAGCATTGGCATGAAATAGCATAAGTTAAGAGATTTCTTCGTAGTGGACATAGAAATGCATTTTTTAAATAAAAAGGTCAAGGGTAGTTAGTGAGATTTAAAAATAATAAGCATCTGTTAGGGCCCACTTACAACAAAAAACAGAAATTAACTCAATGAACTCCTTCAAAAATGTTGATCAAATTTTATTTTGTCCGTGTCTTCCATTTGATTGCATTTATTTTATTCATAAAATGCTCCTGCCCTTGTGGACAGTGTTGCCCTTCAGATTAATATATTTACATGCCTGTACAGATACAGTCTCTGATTGCAGAGTATTTTTAAATGAAAATGCAGGCTTTTTTTCTTTGTTTTTGTTTTTAATTCTGTGAGCTTCTGATTGATAAGGTGGCAAATGTTTCACAGGAGAAAATGTGGGAAATTGTAGAAGATATGCATCTCTAAAGAAGCGAAACTATCTTTAAGAGAGGGTTTCCAGGTAACTGTCGTGAGACCACATTGGTTGTCATTTGATGACCTGCCGAGAAACTGAGTACCCATTCAGGGAAGGATATACGTTTGTGTTGAGGAGAACAAGGGACTTTCTCTTTGTTACACCTTAAGGAGTTCACACTGGGCTCAGGTTACATCATCAACACTGGATTCAGGTTATGACATCAGCACTGGGCAAAGGTTACGCCATCAGCACTGGGCAAAGGTTATGTCATCAGAAGTACAGTCATGAAGAATGTGTAGCACAGACAGCTTGCTGTTCTTACTGCTTAACAAAAAGGAAAAACAGCAATCATTAGTGTTTAGCCCCAGTAGATAATTAGTCCAACAAGCCCACCTTCTCCAAACCTTATGAAAGACCATACTATTAATCAACTAATATCATCAAACAAATACTAATATATAGGCTAAATCAAACAGTAGACCTGTATTATAAAGTGGGAGGTAGAGTTGATTACATAAAATCATGTTAGTATTCAGTTGCTTGTTGGAGTGATTAGCGTTAAAACCAGGGCCTCATACATGTTGGGCATGTGCTCTGTCACTGAGTCACATCTCCAGCATCAGTGATAACCGTTGAATACGTGGGGCTGTCTTGTAAAGGGAAACCAGTTCTGCCAATTACCTACTTACATTTTCTTGTCATAATTCCTACCAGTGAGGATGTGCTCATTTCAAAACTGTTATTGGGAGGTTGCATGCAGAGGGTGCCGTGTTTCTATGCAGAGAAATGATTTTAGCTGTATTTTGTGTTAAAAGTAAACCAACAACAAAAAGAAGAAAATAGGTGCACCCCATAGCAAAGTATACTTCTGTGACTTTGGTAGGTGATACATACATATGTCTCTATCTCTTTAAAAAAAAATGATTTGCAGTGTTTTTGTACATGGGCTTGGTGATACAGAACAAAAGACAGCTGATAGTAAATTTGTAACAAAAATCTTATTTGAAAAAATCCAATTAACTTCAGCATACACATTGAGACAGATTCTAGCAAATTTTAGGTTTATTCTGCTACTACAGAATTTTAAATATCATGATAGCAATTCATTTTCTTTACGTTTCCCATATGAGCTGTCGTCCATGGGTAGAGAATGAGGTATATAGCAACAGGTCTGATTTGTGGGAAAATCTCCACCCGCTGTCTTTCTCATTTTTAATTTTTTTTTCATTTTAAGAAAAAGGTATAGAAAAGCTTGAATTGCTAATGAGATATAGCGGCAGTGTTTGGGATAGGAAAATTTGCTTTTAAATTTTTTATTTATTTATTGGTAAATCTGTTTTAATATGGTTAAACTTAAACTGAATGGCACTTTTGTGTGCTTGTAGACTAGCCTGCCTAGCACACATTTAGGGGCTGAAGCTGAACGAGGGAGGCCGGCAGCTTTGAGAATATTGTCTGTAGGCTGTTACTGATGATTTAAGCCAATTAAACACAGAGTGGTTCTTTTTGGTGCCGTTTGGCAGAAAAGGGTGGCATGGCATTGCGTGATAAGGAAGAGCTGGGGTCTGGGTAGTTTCTCCTGCTCATGTGATATCTCTGTAACGCATGAATTCAAGTTACTTTTAAAAGCTGCCCATGATACATTTGCTCATTAACCATATGGAAAATGGCACTCAGGAATTTTCTACAGTGTGTTTTCAAAGAAAGAATCCAATTGCAAGCAGACATTCCTTAGTACAGTGTTTATGCAGCTGTGCTTGTGATTAAATTACACCAACCAGGCCCACATGTAGCCACAGAACTTATTGCTTGGAGTACAAAGCACCTTGTAAGAGCATGAGAACTCTCATTGTGATGTTTTTTGGCCTCTTGGCCACCATATCAAGCTAGCATCAAAAGCCGTGCCTGTGCTCCGAGGTCTCTGGAGAAGGAGCCCCGGGACAGGAGAGAGCTGCTCTCACTGTTGGAGGAGCTCTGACAGTCTACCAGGGGACGCTGGGAATGCTGCTGTCAGCAGCTCCAGCAGCGCAAACAGTGTGAAGAAGCTTCCACAGGGATTGAATTACTGAAGACTTCTGCTCCGTGTTTTTTGGTATAATTGAGAGCACAGAGGGAGCTTGATTTCTCTGTCTTATGATTTGAAGGTGAAGACAAGAGCCTGCAGGGCTCTGTCAGAGTTATGGGCATGCTCAACCCAGACTTCAAAAAAAAATCTAATTCCCATAAAACCATACAAGGCTGAATTGCTTACCTGCATATAAAAGATTTACTTTCACTGAATCATTTAACACACAACCATATTAATTGCATTTTGAAAAAGAAAAGCAGCCCAGAATACAGCACAGTGGAAAAGAAAATGTGTCCAGGGTGTGTTAAAGAGTGCCTTGCTTTGAATGCGGCTCGAAAGTGAAACTGGTAGGTATGGGTACGCCGTCATCCTTGGCCACACACGAACACACAAGTCAGAGCTTCGCAAAGAGCACCTCAGGGTTCACTGTTACTTCTGTTGAAGACGAATTAGTGCCCCGTTAATAGAATTTAGACACATCCAGTTGTATTGTAGCTATGCTGCCCTGGTGGCTTTAACTATTACTCCAGTTGTGCAAGAAAAACTGTAAATAAAGAAGGGTAAAAAATGGCATCTAGTTATCCTGTCTGGTTTAGCATGGATAGTGAACCGAGGGGCAGTAGTGTGGTCTACCGTGAAGCCAGCTTTGCCTTCCCGATTCATGCACAGTCTGACCCAAATGCTTCCCTTGCATCAGGGGAAGCCAGCAGTAACAATTTAGTCTCAGGGAGAGAGTAAGATAGCTTGAGCCATGCCCCTAAATGCAAAGGTACGTTGTCACCACCCTGCAGGTAGTTTCAATGAAGCTGTCCCCTACACACAAGACTCTAGATTTTCTTAGTTTCTCTTCTGCAAAATTGTGGTCTAAAGACTTGATAAAAATGAAACCTTCCTGGAATGGTAGCTTGATTTTGGATGCATACTTTGGCCTCAGAGAAGGGAGGTTAAGTTCATTCTCTCTCCCAGTGTGCCTGTCTTCTCTACCTCTCAGCCTCCTCCCCCAGGGTTGACTCTGATGGCCTCTCTTGACTTCGGGAACATCTTTAAGCATCCATCCATCTGAAACCAAATTAACTCACAATGGGGACAGCCCTGGAAGGCACAAAGCTCAAATGTATTTACACAGTGACCCAGCATACTTTAACCATGCCTACTTGAGGCTTTTGTGAAAGAGAAGGCAGTACCACCCTAGAACAAATACCAATTGTCAGCTTCGCTTTCACATCGCCAGCAAGCAGATCTTTTCCAACTGGGAGTAATATCCTGTTAGCTATGTTTAATTCTCCTGCACCTTGGGGATTGTGAGTACCAAATGATTTCAGCTGCTCAGGCATTACATTTCGGTCTGTCCTCTCCTTCTGCCCCTGTCTTTCTCCTCGATCCCTTCTGAGACTTCCTTGTCATTTATAATAGGACAGAATCTCTGCAAACCTAAACAAGTAGGCTTCATTCAGGAAGGGAACCTTCCGCTGATGCTAAGAGTCACATGCCTCCCACCCCACCCATAGCTCCCACCCCTGCCTTTAGCAAGGCACCCTGCCCTTACACCACAACCGTGGGTCCAGCACTCGTAGATGTTTGTGTGACCTTGGACTGGAGGCAGTTTACCTTTGGCCATGAACTGGGCTCTGTGTATGTGGTGTTACCACAAGCGTTCTGTTCAATTGCATTGTGTCTTTACAACAAAGCCCCCCGTGAAACTCAATAAAATTACCAATTTCACAGTTGATTTTCTTCCTGCTCTGCTCTGCAGCCCTCACCCTCCTGGCCTGTCTCCACACACTGCAGGGGATGGTGTCGGACCAAACCAATCACACGGTGCTAAAAAGGAGGCTTCATACGAACTAGGCTGGGCGTAATTCTCATTAGCATGTCCAGAAACTTTTAAACCTGGAAGCACCTTTGTCCTTAGAAATACATCTGCATCGACTGTGAGTGATATAGGGAGAGTATTGATCAGGATGGTTGATCAAACCCAACTGTTGTGCGCCATGGAAGCCGTGGCTGCATCTCACACAATGTATGTGGACTATTTGATTTTTCATGCCACCCTATGTTGTCTCTCTGATATTATTGACTATGCTAACTTTGGTAATTTAAAAATCAATCAAAGCCGTCTGGAGGACACCACATGGAGAGAGCGCGTACCTGTGTTCTCCCGATTTTCTACCTGGAGTCCCAGTAGCCACACCCCAACTTGATGTGATTGGCTAGTGGCTCTTCCCCCATCAGCCCTCCACTCTATAAGCGTTGGATCACTGCTTAGAAACCAGGCGTTCCAGGTCTACTTGAGACACTAATTAGCCATGTGATCCTTAGTTAAAGTCTGCTCTTCTTGCTCGTTGTCCCACCAGTGAGAGGAGGACATTAGAGGTGGGGCAGTTGGGGGAATGTATACAATCAACCACTATGTAATTCTGTTCTTTACACCTCGAGTGAATCAAGTCTTCGCTTGCTAAGCCCCATAAGCCTTATTAACTACAAACAATAAACATGACTTGATGCTGTCTAAAAACACAACTTAAAGGATTGTAACTAAGTCATAATCTACTCCAATCACAGACATAGTGAACTTTGAACTATTTTAATTATGAATTGACAGAAACCACATCTAACTCTGAACCCACACCTGAGTTAGATATGAATTTGTTATTGATCTCTTTGGTAGCTCTCTTTATTGCAGTCTTATATTTAGTAACAGATTCTTCTAACAGCCAAGCCCTGTTACTTACATACAAGCTAGTATCTTATTAGAGGGTATTTAAAATGTATTTACACACAGAGAAGGTTGTTGAATGGGCAACTGAGTGATGGGTGGATGTTTGGGTTGGTAGGTAGGTAGATGGACTGATGGGTGGGTGGGTGATGGGTAGGTAGGTAGATAAATGGACAGATGGATGTTTGGGTAAGTGGGTAGGTAAATGGACGGATGGGTGGGTGGGTGATGGGTAGGTGGGTGGATGAATGGACAGATGGATGTTTGGGTGGGTGGGTGGGTAGATGGATGTGTGGATGGACTAATGAACTTTAGTGTTGAAATCTGCATTGCTTCATGTGTTACAGAAATAATACCTGGTGTTATAATGATTGCAAAGGCTGCCTTTGTGTTTGAAATCATGAATTGCTTTTATATCCTTCAATTATTATCTTGAGTTTGCTTTTATTTTTGTCTTGATTGAAGCTTCTATTTATCATTGTAACTCTTTACAACGAGTATTGGAGGAAGATTGCTTCCCTACGTATGATGGATAAGACCTTCCTCTCTGTCCATTCCACCTTCACTGTGGCTGTGATTTGTGCCCCCAGTGTTACTGAAGCACAGTAGCTGTGAGTCCTCCTGGAGGAAGGAAAACGGGCTGTGCTGAGCCAATGGCCCGAGCATAGACTTCCTTTGGGGAAACATGATTTACGCAGGAGATTTAGCTTTTCTTTCATTTTTTGACCTGCAACACTCCCCTCAGCTCCCCTGAGGATGGGGAAGTTTGAAAATCCCATAGAAGACAATTCCTATGTGTCCAGCAGCTACTGCTGATCATGTTGTGACCCGCCATCCTTGTTAACGAAGTGGTTGGGGAATATCAGAAGCCAACTTGCTTGTCTGTCTTTTGGAGGTAAAAACCAGAATATTAGTAACAAAAGAGTTACAGTGCCGATTCGTCTGAAAACATCAAACGAATTGGGTTTTGTAATGCTGAAACTGCTCTCTGAAACCTAGCCCTTTCCTGCACAGGCTCGGGTTGCCAGCCTGGTCTTCAGTGCATGTCCTCTTTCATCCACACAGACTGGGACCACTAGCCTGCAGTTCCAAGCCAGGGCTTCAGTGCGTACATAGGAGAATTCTTCCATTCATTCAGAGGGGCGTGATTGTATAAGCTCACTCTTCATGAGGACTGTAAGTAAAATTAGTGCAGTAGTTCCTCTTCTTCAAAGCATTCTTTGAGACTGACATGTGGGAAGGGCTGAGGAAGTACAACATTGTATTGATAGTCAACCCTCATCCACCGTATTAGCCATCTCACCACACACCATGAACCTTGCAGCTAACTGCCAAAACCCATTCCCTCTATTGTGCCCATAAACAGTGGCGTTTGCTCTTCCTGGTCTCCAGCGCCAGCTGTCACACTCAATTTTCATGAGATTTTCTCCACATCCTTCCCAAATAACTTTAATTGCTTCAGAATGTATGCACTCTGTCTCAAACGAAGCTCAACATCCCGCCCTGGGTGTGTGTGTGTGTGTGTGTGTGTGTGTGTGTGTGTGTGTGTGTTTTAAGAAAATGATTAACCAGCCTGAGGCAGGTGGACTGAGGGAGAAGGATACAAAGGAAGCGTGACGTGCTATGATGCCTCGGTTTGGGTGCTCCCGTCACAAGCTTTCATAATGAGTATAGTGCACAGAACCATGAGTTATCATGACTGTGACCTGCCTTGGGAGGTCCCATGCCACATCTGTATTAACAACTGCATCTGCTTCAGGGTAACCTTATTAGCTTGCCACAGCTGAGCCAGGGGCCTCAGGAGGTATTAGACCAAGTCCCCAGAGAAGTCCGGGGCGTCTGCTCTCCCTAGATTCACTGTGGTGTCCAAAATTTAACATCAGGACCTGCTGAATTGTATTTTGAATTATCTGCTATAGCAACTCTAGCAGAAAACAACACACACCACAATACCCCTAAAACTTGGCAGGCTCCCCAAATGCCAGCTCCAATTCCCATTATGGCATATGGCTTGTGTGTTTCACATAAAAAGCAATGGAAATATCAAAGGAAAAATTCTCACCTTGATTTCTGTTTGTGTTCTCACTCTGGGAATGTACAAAGTGCTGCAAAGAACACAAAACCCAGAGAACATGGATATGTCAACCTATCTGTGGAAATTTTATTCCACGTCCAACAACACAAGTAGTAAATAAAATCCAAGTGAGTGGGGTGGTGTGGTAAGAGAATGTGTGGGGTGCGTGTGTGTGTACACACGTGTGTGCCTATGCATTTGGTAATTTTATATATAATATGTAAATATATAATCATACACACACACACACAAGGGCCTCTATATATGAAAAAGCCATTAAGTGAGTTTGCTCTGGTAACTAAGAATTTTAAGAATTCTTAAAAAGCTCTTAACATCCCTTATATCAAACGGATCAAGCAGGACTAAACTCAGCCAAATGTATCTCATTCATTCATTCCCTCACCTCTTAGACCCTAAGCAGAGCAGAGCAGCACATTCGCCTGAGAATGGAGATGAGCGTGCTAAAGGGAACTCCCAAGGGGCACTGGTGACTAGTCATAAGGGGCGTTCTCTGACGGGCACAATCTTACCCAGTTTTGTACGGCAGAGAACACCCTGAAACAAGCCTTTGATAGCTAACTCAGATCGCACCTCCCAGAATTCCATCTTGAACCAGTAGAATGTTGCCGGCAATGAATTCACCGGGGCCTTCTGCGTACCTTCTCCACTGGATCTCAAGCCCTCCGTGCTTGAGTACCTTAAGCCTCCTTGGAGGAGTTAGGAACTAAGAACGTGTTAAAGTCTCCGGAACCAAACATTTGCCATGTTTATCTCCTCTGCCAGCGTCACTCTATGTCCTGTACTGCTTAGTGCTACTGTGGGGACAGCAAGGCGAGAAAAAGCTATGTATATATCTTCATACCGCATCCCAGGCCTTTATGTGCAAGTAAAATTTAGTCAACCCTAATTTCTTCTATTTCATCCATTAAAATGAGCTATATTTTAAGGGCTACTATTCTTTAAAAAGTTTGCCTTTCTTTCTTTGTGCAATACTAGGGATAGAACCTAGGGTCCTGTGCACGCTAGAAAATTGCTCTATCACTGACATAGTCTAGGACTCTTTTTCTTTCCTGCCGTGTTAAAATCCCCAGCTTCTTTTCTCTCCTAATCATTTCACATGCAAATCTACTCATCTGAATTTTACATTCAGAGTCACTGCACCTAACCAGTACTCTTTCCATTTATCCACCGATATTCATGTTACTGAGGCATCCACCTTTACAGACTATCAACAATGTGAGGAAGCCTCAGTCTGTGCCCAGGCCATCACTCCAAATACTCAGACTCAAAGCCAGACTCACTCGTTGCCCGCTTGTGTGGGACTCCCTGCCTAACCGCCCCCCCCCAAGTCTGCTGTTTCTGCCCTTCCTTTTTTTCTGGGGCCATTTCCCGTTCTTTCTGCCTTTATCTCACTTTCTTTCCTCTCCTTTTCCTTCCCTTTGTTGTCAGCTGCTGACCTGTTTCCTGGAGTTGAGGCCACTGTGGTTTCAAGCCTGATCGTTTGCCTTCTCCCCTGCAGACACTGGCTTAACCAGGGACTAACGATATGGAAAGCTTATTTCTGGTTCTCTTCAGTCTGTAGTTTTGCAATCAATTTAGAAAACATAACACCTTACAATCTCAACCCAAAGAGCCATATCATAACATTTTAGAATATTTTCTTCAAGGTGTTTTATATTTCTTTATCCTTTATGAAATTTATATTGTGTGAATATACATAGACATGCATATATGCTTTGAACATGAATGTGGTCTTAATATATAATGTCATGTTAATTGACTTCTGTTTTTCATATTCTGGTGTACTATAAAGCAGTGCCTACCACACTGTGCCCACCTTTAGGGAGCACCCTTGAAGGTGTTGCATTACCCGGAGTTGGATATTTTGAGTTGTTATTGTGTTGGTTAGATTTCTTTTTATCAACTTGACACAAGCTAGAGGCATCTGGGAAGAGAGAGAGAGCCCTAACAGAGAAAACGCCTCCATGAGGTTGGCCTGTGGACAAGTCTGTGGGACATTTTCTTGATTAATGATTGGTGCAGAGGTCCCATCCTGTTTGGGGTGGTGCCACCTTTGAGTTGGTGGTCCTGGGGAGTAGAAGAAAGCAAACTGAGCAAGCTGGGAAGAACTAGTTGATAAACTGTCCCTCCAAGACTGTTGCTTCAGGACCTCACTTCAGGGTCGTGCCCAGAGTTTCTGTCCTGACTTCCCTACAGGATGGTAAGCTGAAATAAAGCCTTCCCATCCCAAGCTTCTTTGGTCACTATGTCTGTCATAGCCACAGAAACAAACTAACACAATTATGTAACAGTATCATTCTTCTAAACATCTTGCTGAGCTCTGTTCTGGATAACACTCTGGAATGCTCTCATTGTGATGTTTCCAATAGTAAGAAGGTGTAATGTTCTACCCATGAACTTTAACATCTATGGCTTATAAAAGTCATACAGATGCACATGTCTTTTCCACTAGCATCCATTTCTGGATACCTTTGAACATACTGAATAATAGTCACTGTTTAAATAAATATATTTTATTCCAAAACCATACATATGGATTATAGCCACAATTTCTCATTTCAATTTCCAGTTTTTAGTATCCGTGAGACTTGTTTTGCTTTTCTTTTTATTTGTTATTTCAGAAAGAGCTTATTTCAACCCTATTTCCATTAAAAATTAGTGTTTGTCATTTCTTTTTTTAGAAAAATTTTTTGTTTTATTTTATGTTTATGAGTGTTTGCTTTCCACCCACATTGGAGGGGAGAGGGTGTTGGAGACTCAGGAATTGGAGTTTCAGTTGTGAACCACCACGTGACTACAAAAATAGAACCTGTCTCCCCTGGAAAGCAGGCTGTGCTCTTAACCACTGAGCCACATCTCCATCCTGTCCATCATTGTTTATTAAAGAATTCTTCACATGCTAAAACTCTGGAACCTTTATCTGCCATTACATTTCCTTTTGCAATGGTTTGATTTCTTTTGTTTTTGTTTGTTTGATTGGTTGGTTGGTTTTTGTTTGTTTGTTTGTTTTTTAGAGGATCTCTCTGCAAGTCCTGGCTATCCAGGAACTCACTCTGTAGACAAGGTTGATCTTGAACTCACAGAAATCCAGTACCTTCTGTATCCCATGTGCTGGGATTAAATGTGTTCACCACTATACACAGCCTACTATTCTATTTCTTAATTGTGTTTAGTACACATTGTTAAAAACTTTGTAACAAGTTAAAAGTATATCATGTTCACTTTATTTTGTTATATTTTTATTTTAGTTAATACATGAAAACATAAAGACTGTTTATATCAGTAAAGTTACACATGGTATTTTGATACATATAAACATCATATAATGTTTAAATTAAGTAAAATAGATCTTTTATCCATGAGAACTTTTTTCAGTATATTTTTATGATTATTTGAGAATTTCACATATTATACTCCAGTCACAGTCACTTCCCAGTCCTCCCAAGACTACCACCTCCCTTTGACCTCCGTTCTCAAAAAAGAGGGAAAAAAAACAGGAAGAAGGAAGGAAGGAAGGAAGGAAGGAAGGAAGGAAGGAAGGAAGGAAGGAAGGAAGGAAAAGGGGAGGGAAGAAGAGGAGAGAAGAAAAGGAAAAGAAAAGAAAAATACCAAGTCCAGTTGCCTATATACTCACTGGAACATAGTCAAACTCCCAGTGGCCAGCCCTTTAAAGAAAACTGAGTCCTTCCCCACTCTACCCCATAGAAGCCGTCAACTGTGCAGAGCTACACTTTAGCATCCTGTCACAGTTTTTAAGAGTTCCCTTTAATGGCTTCCTGTCTAGACTGTTTCTTTGGGGGAGGCTTTGAGTTGTGGTGGAGCTGTTGAAACGCTTTCTTTCTAGCTTTTGAAAATATAGTGTGTTTTCTATCCATAAGCACTTTAGTAGAAAATAGCACACTGGAAGTTTTTGTTCTTGCCTGACACAGTACCCATCAACTATTCCTTCTCCCGTCTGCTCTCTACAGGCCCTAGGAACCATTCTGTTCTCAACTTCTATGAAATAAACATATTTAGATTCTACATACAAATGAGATCATATAGTGACAGTCTTCTGTGACTGTCTTATATCACATGAAATAATGACATCCCATTCCATCCATGCTAATGTAGATTATAGGATCTCACCGTTTAGGGCTGAATAGTACTCCATTATGTACATTGCTACGTTTGCTTTGTCCATTCATCAGCTAGGTACATGTGAGTTGTTCCCATTTCTTAGCTATTGTTATATGCTGCCATGACAACGGAAGTCTCTTCTACATCCTGATTTTATTACTTTTGAATATAATATATGCATATTAATGGGATGACTGGGTCATATAGGCCAGTTTTTAATTTTATGAGGAGCCTTCACACTGGGGTTTCCATGGTTCCTGGGTTTCACATTTATACTAACACTGAACCAGGGTTTTCTTTTTCTTAAATACTCACTAATTGTTTTCTACACTGTTTTTGATAATAGTCATAGTTTTAACTCGCAATTTCCTTATGGTTAATGTTTTCATGTATACACTGACATATTTTAGGTCATCTTTGAGAAATGTTTACTGTTGTTCTTTATAAAATCATTTTCTGTTTTATTTTGCTATAAAGATTTCATGGCTTGGGTTGGTTGGTCAATCAGTTTGTTGGTGGGTCCGTCGGTTGGTTGGTTGCCTGGTTGGTAGGTTGGTCAGTTAGTTGGTTGGTTGGTTGGTGAGTTGGTCAGTTGGTTGGCTGGTCAGTTGGTTGATTGGTCAGGTAGTTGATTGGCTTGTTGGTCGGTCGGTTGGTTGGTTGGTTGGTCGGTCAGTTGGTTGGTTGGTTGGTTGGTCGGTCGGTTGGTTGGTTGGTTGGTTGGTCGGTTGGTTGGTTGGTTGGTCGGTTGGTTGGTTGGTCGGTCGGTTGGTTGGTCGGTCGATTGGTTGTCGGTTGGTTGGTGAGGTGGTTGGTTGGTTGCTTTAGTTTTGATTTTGATTTCTATGTATTATAGGCTGACTTCAGATTCACAACTCTCCCATCTTGGCCTTTTGGGTGCAAGGATGGCAGGCGTGCAGCAGCTCTCCAAACCTCTTGAGATTGTTAGTTCCTTATATACTCTGCGTATTCACTCCCGTAGATGTCTTGTTTGCCAGTGTTCTGTCTCTCTGATGGCTGTTGCTTTTAGCAAGTATAGTCAATGGGGGAAGAAGGGTCTGCTGTCTGACTGAGGCTGCAAACAGCGTCAAACTGAAAACCTGAGCAGGTTAACCCATCGTGGTGTTTCTACCTTGCTCGGTGCACTTTTGACAGCACACATGTGCATGCGTGAGTGTCCCATCTCTGCTTTGATGAGGGGAATTCAAATGAAAAAGGGTTTCTTCTCAACTAGGAAATATTAACAGACCCCTGTGCAATCAAATTGCCTAAACAAACAACAAATAACGGCTAAGAAGGGTCTTATGGAAAGTCTGCAGGGCATTGGTTAATGGGCACTGCACAAGTTCGGGGACACCCACTTACCTTCCTTTCAAAGGAAGTTTTAGTCCTACACAATTACTAAATTCTCTTTTCAACTTAACCTTCTCTCAGTCCATCCAAATGTGCCTTCTCTGTCCCTTTCTGTAAGGATCACATTTCCTGAAAAACCACCTGACTTTGGTTATTTGTAAATGATGTATGTGAATTTTTTGCAAGTGATTTTTATTACATTTCAGGATAATAATGAGCTCGTACCATCCCCCCTTCCTCCACTATACTTGGGATGATACATATTAGAATAACTTGGACGATTACACTTCTGAAGTCCACTTTGCCGATCCCTTCCTTTTCCCCATCTCTACTTCATGGTTCCTTATAAATTGCGAGCATTTCTTGGCATCAGGTCCCAGATGTACCTATTTCCACATGTCTCCAGGGAAAGTCCTTTCATCTAGACTCAATGTCACTTGATCAACTAGAGTAAACCTTAGTAATTAATTCATAAGGATACAGCAAGAGCCCATTCAGAGCTGGTAGAGAGAGTAGCAAATTCAGGTCACAGACCATTCCTAATTTAATCATTTCTTTACTAGTTGCATAAATAAAAGCTTTATTGGAAAAGGTCATGTTTGTAAAGAGCTGGAACCAAAATGAAATCAAGTCTTGCTATGCATAACACCTTCCCTTTGCTAAGGGAGCTTCCTGGTGAGGACAGGATCTGTTCAAACTGTGAAGATGGACGGCAGGCACAGAAGTGCACAATCTGAGTCTGGAATCGTCTCACTGTTTCTGTGCCGCCTTCTCTGGTTTTCATGTCCGGTTTATTAGAACCACTGACACTAGGTCCTGGAAGAGTCCCCACATTATACAAAGGAATTAAAGTATTTTGTTTCTTCTCGTTTCTTGGTGTTAGGAATGGTGAGACATTGCCACTTCCTTAAGAACTATGCCAAGGCATGCTGGAAGGAGAAGAGGAATAGGTTATAGGACAAAGGGGGAAATCACATCCTGCAAAAGTCTTTGAACTTTTAGACGATCCATCTGCTTGTTTGAGGCTGAGGCTGAATCTCTTTTAAAAATGCATCAAATGTTGGAGTGTGAAGTTCAGTCCTGACGGCATCTCTGAGTCTTGTGGAGAGATTCAGAGTGCAGCCTCCCAGATGCTGTCTGTATCACATGAGAAGGGTTTCATCCAAAGGCCCAGGCAGACTGGACCACGTGGAGCTGAAGTACACAGGTCGTTTTCAGAAAGTCCTGTGAAGTCTCAGCAGCCATGCCACATAAAACTAGAGCAGGAAAGCTCGAGGCTTTAAATTCCGAGATTCCATGTTGTCAAGTTCCTTGCTGTCCTTGTTACCAGAAGATACCAGAAAGAGGGCAGGGTGAGCAGGGTTTCCTGGTATTTCCTAATTCTTGATTGTGATGGATTTTTTAAGGCAAGCTAGGAAGTAAATTTTTCATTTGAACACAGATTTTCAGAAGAAAACTATAGTAATAGGGTATCATTTCCATGACCAAGTTCATGGAAATTATTCAATGTAGACATCATACATCTTGAAATCTTAGCTCTCCAGACTGACTGTATAAGATATACTAGCACCATCACGTTGACCAAATTACATACTGAACAGTTACTACACCATTAAAACATTCCATGTGAATATAAACCTTAAATGTGACTGTTTAATGTTTGTAGGTGATTAAGGTATGAGAGTTGGGAAGTATTTGGGTCAGATTTTGGCCCAAATACTCTCCTATCTCAACAAAACACGCTCCAAAACTCTTAAGTAAAAAGCAATTGTCTACAATAGCTTTGCATCTTGACATTATCTCTAGCCACTCCTTTGTTTTCCTTGCTGTCTGTACCTTGACAAGAATACTCAAAGGCTGTGTAGGACAAGAGAAAGGGTTTGTGTGCTTCTTATGAAGCTAGTTCTGGAGCCGGTCTCAGGCCTTTGTACGGGGCTTCACCCTGTAGTTAGCCAGAAGTTTTCTTTTAAAAAGCATTTTCCTTTTTTGTTTTATGACCTAAGATCGACATTTTTCAGTATCTAATTAGTAACGGTTTTTAAACTTTTCTTAGGTTAAATTCCCACTAGTAATAGAAAACATCGTCTTGTGATTGACCAGATACTTGAGGGGGAGGATTAAGTTTGGGGGTAGCTAAAGTACAGTCATCTAAAAAGCTGATCTACTATATAAAGTAAATGCCTAAATGCAGGTACATTGATTTCCATGTGACTAGGCTTCTTGCAATGTGTGGAGGATGCCATGTTCATACAAATAGCACTTTGAATCGTTAAAATACTCTGATTAATCTATGTAGATAGAATGAAACTTATGTTCGCCCAATACCACAAGAAAGGCCTGGATTCTGCTCAAGTCTTTTGTTTGTAAAAGTTGCTCATTTCTTTGTGCACTAAAAGTCCCCATGTTAAATTTGCTCTAACTGTGAGTGACAACCCTACCTAATTTGTGGGGGCATTTCTAGTATTTAAGCCTGGAGCCTTCAGATTTAACATCTGGGTATAATGAAAGCAATTCCTGTGTTTCTGGCTAGTCTGCTGACTTGAGCATGGAGCTCCAGTACAGTAACCTGTGCACAATGCCCACCTGCACTACCCACCCAGTAGCTCAGCAAACTTTAGGGGTGGGAGAAACCTTGGGATGAATAATCAAAGCCTACTCCAGTTTAGCAGATGAACATCTGAAAACTCATCCCTTTTTAATGAATCATGATATGAAGCTCTGCTTTGAGTAAGCCATTCATTCATTCATTAACTCACTCAACAACTGATTGGGCACAAAGAAAAATAGACTTATTTTCCTTAAGGCAATGATATTAGCAACAAACAGTTAAAGTGAGCTCAATAACGTGATTGTAGGAATAGGTGAAGAGGAACTGAGCCATCTTAAGGACTAAAAGCTTTAAAAAGCAAACTTCTAAGGTCTGGGAGATAGTATTGAGGTCAGTCCTGCAAACCCATATAAAAAAGCCAGGTGTGGGGGAGTGTGTTTTAAGTCTCAGCCCTGGAGAAGTGGGGCTTGCTAGCCAACCAGTCTAACCTAGTTAGTATGCCGGTAAGATACTCTCTCTCAATGCAAGGAGGACAGAACCTGAGGAGCACTATCCAAGGCTGGCCTCTGGCCTCCATGCATATGTTCAGTGTGTACACGTGTACCCTCACACAAATGTGGGCCTGCATACACAGCTATCCATACATGCACATACCCTATACATACACACACACATACACTAGGAGGGAAATCTGACTACTTTTATCCTTTCTTTGTTCTTTTATTCATATTTAAGGAGACGGGATCTACTGTGTTGTCCACTCTCCACCCTCAGTGTCCTGAGGGGCTGTAGCCATGGGTATGCAACACCATGCTCCAGGTCTGAGTCAAGGAGTAGATTCCCAGAAGGGCCAGTGAGGAGCAAAGTGTGATGCCATGCTCAAGATGAATGTTCTCATCCAAGACCCTGTTCCTGAGCCAATAGTACTGTGTTTTATTTTGAGTGCCATGGAAGAGATGTGGGGGAAAACACCCTCATAAAACATGGATCAGACTGGAGAGCAGGATTAAAGCATAAGAAAGCACATGCAGGATACATAACTAACTACTCAGACTCAGAAAATATAAAAACAAAGACTGTGACATTGGACATGTGGACAAAATAAAACCAAGAAATATTTGAGAGTCAAGACCCAGGAGTTGCAAGTCAGAATCCTGGCATCTCCTGAGTTCATCATTACCATCTACTTGTCGATATAGAAAAGCATCCTTCTACAGAAAAGCCCTTTGTGTGTTTCATTGCAGCTAATATGCCTCTTATCTTGTTTTTCCTCCAAGATCAACATTTCCTCGTTACTTCACACTCTGTTCATTATGTCATGGTTTCAAAGCCAGTGTCCTTTCTCTGGGTTCTGCCCTCGTATGCCCTGGTGGCCATTATCAGGCATATGCCAGTAACCCTCTTTAACTGGGGATACCAAGACATACTGAACACATCTAAGGGATCTCATGTCAGTAGGTACAGGGACCAAAAAAGGAAAAAAAAGTCATTGTTCCCTATTAATCATTAAATAAAATTTGACAGAAATGTCTGTACAAGACTGGAGTAGTTTCTGGCTTTTTCTCTACCCAGAGAGCATAGCTGAGATCTGTGACTTATACTATCAGTGGCCTGGCTCATGAAGGTGACAGAAATTCTTATGGGGACCATTATGTGAGCACCCAGATCGGGGGTATGGCTCCTCCACCTGCTGTCACTCCCTACTTCCAGCTACAAGGGAGTCTTCCATTCCTCTTTCAAGTCCAGTAAGCAATGATGTCATAGACCAGTGCCTTATAGTTCACTGTCCTCCCCAGGACCAGAGCATACATAGAGACTCACTTGTCTCAAGGGAAAATAGGTGGAAGGGAATACTGAATGGAGAAGAACCCATCCTGGTTAGAAAGTCACAAAAGTTGCGCCTCTTCCGTGCATGCGTTTTAAGCTCCAGATGCATTTCTATGAGCACACTGCAAAGGGCCATGGCAGAAGCTGGTCCTGTAAATATTAGATCTCCTGCTATACTTCTAGCACCAAGCTATTTTATCAACCGAGGAACAGTAATGCTAAATAATTGTATTGCTTATGCATTTCTAAATGCTAAACATTAAAATGTCGTCTCTTCAACCTTGCTGAGACCTAATTTATAACAAAGTGAACAGATTTTTTTTTCATTCAAATGCTCTGAAAACCATTCAATCCTTGATTCAAACTGAAACCTGTCACTCACACAAACAGGTGGCCTAACAGTTTCACAGCAGGTAGGATACCTTCTGAAGCTAGCCCAGGCATTGCCTGACAGGAAACAAACCTGAATATTCTGAAGAAGTGCTTTTAAATTACCCCATAAAGACTTAACCTAGATGAAAAAGAGAAAGGAAGGAATAGAGAAGAAGGAAGGAAAAGATGAGAGAAAAGAAATTCTTAGTTCTTTCAAACCCAAACCCAGTGTATAGAGTAAATCAAGATACAGAAACCAGCTGACAGATGTGAACAAATTGTGGCTCAGAACTTTGAAGTAGGTATGTGTACTCACTCAGGATAACTCAGAAGGGCGTAAATAAGTCCTGTGCAAATAATTATGCGGCGTCCATTTCTGCCTCGCATTCATGTATGCCCTCCTAATTGAATTGAGTGTTTAATCCCTGGATTCATTATCTGTTTCCCTATCGAAGTCTTTTTTCCCCATTTATATTTAGCACCCAGCTGTCCCCTCCTCCAAATGGTCAACCATAGTCCTGTTAAAGCTTTGAGATGGGCCTCCAGGACCGCCAGCTTTTCTGAAGCAATTTTCTCAGCAGGGGGCAGCTGGGTCTGGCTGTGTCCCTCTGGCTGGGTTAGAACTGTCAAAGAGAGAAAACGGCCTTAGGAACAGGTGTAGGGCTCTGTCCTCCCAGCAGTAGCCCCAGCAGAGCAGGCCAAGGTGTTCCTGGCCAGCACAGGGTGTTACTCCCTCTTGTAGTAATCAGAATAAAGCAATAAAAAGATCAGTTAACTCACTTGCTGGAAGTTATTGATAGAGAAATTCTTTTTGCACGAAAGATTATAAACAGTGTTATCCGAGGATGGATTTGTTTTAATTTGGCATTGATGTATTTGATACCTGGTAGGATCAAAGAAAACAGAATCAAAGGGAGAAATAGAAGCAGTCTGAATATAGGCCTCTTTTATAGATAGAAAATCTCGGGACTAGAGTGCTCAAATTTATTTGTACTGATGTTTGTTTAAAGATCAATATTAAATAAATTGGTCTGGAAGCTATAGTCATAAAGCAGCTGTCGAACTAATGTAATCCCACAATGCCATTTTGTCTACTGCATGAAACCTGGTTAACTCACATGTGGAGAGCGCTTGAAAAAGGAAATCGCTGAACTGGATTTTTCTGAACTTGGACTAAATTGCAATCAAATATGAAAGGCACTTTAAAAAATAAAAATGTAAAAAGCATGCTGATCCCTTTCAGGGATTGGCAAGTGACTTTTTTTAAACTTAAAACTTCCTTATATGATATAATAAATGCCACTTCCTGCTCCATTGTGGTATCGGTAAGAAAGGTAAAACCCTAAGACCACTGTTTTTTTGGGGGGGGGAGGGTCTTGTCTACCCTTGTTGTTGCATTTGATCATATTGATGACATTTGCTGGTTGATTTGCTTTTGAGCACTGTCTTTGTAGTTTGTGTGGTTCATTGCTCCCTAGTATGAATCGGCATGCTCACACTTCCAGTTCTAAAGTGTTTGCCCCACACTATATCCATCAGAGATTCTGAGGCAGAAGCCCACAGCTCAAGGCATGAAGACTATGCCCCTTGTGCATGGCGGCCATGTAGACTTACCCCACTCTCCTTGATACATTGCTTGAGTGTCCAAGGTTTATTTTTGTTCTGGTTACTGACACGTAGGATAAGAGTTCTGCTATGGAAGGCCATAAAGTCCATGATATAGTCATAGAGGGATCATCACTATACAGCAACAAAGAAAAACCACATGTTGGTAACCACATTCCAGATGCTAAATAGCAATGCATTTGCTGTCATTGAACCATCAAAGAAGAGGCACACTTGAACTCAGTCTAATCCATTTACCTTATTTTTGGTGGTGGTGGGGGGAATAACTGTTCAGCAGCAGGGCATGGCTTCCTTCGACCTATTCTGAGCAACCTGGCCAAGGAGCAAGGCTTAGAAGGGAGTGTTTCCTAAGGAAAGGCATCTTTGTGAATGGCAAGGTTCTGTGATGCAAGTGGAATGACCTGGGGAGATAACCCTCCTTTGCAAAGTCTCAGCTTCCTAGTCCAAAAGGAAGCAGTAAAAGCAGTAGATAGCAAATAGGGCTGTGTTAAGGAGTGAACAAAATAAACTACTAAGAAGCATTTAGGACTGAAGAGAGGGCCCAGTGGTTGAGGGTGCATACTGCTCTTGCAGAGGACTTGAGTTTGGTTTCCAGCACCCGAGTCAGACAGCCCACAACTGCCTAGAACTCCAGCTCCAGGGGAATCTGTTGATCTGGCTTCCAAGGCCACCTGTGTAAATATCCTCATACATGTACATAATGTAACTTTTTAATTGAAAATAATTTTAATACCATACCTGGTACATAGTTAAAAATGATCACTCCTATAATCATGTTATCATATAAAAAATGACTCAGACAGTTTTATTCCACTTAAACTAGGAACCACAGACCTCTCCAAAAGCAGATTAAACATTAGAAGGAATGAAATAGATCATGTTATTTTAATAATTTATGCAAGTAAAATCTGTTCCACAATATTGTTCTGGTTTCTGGAGGTTTGAGAATATACTTGAAGAGTCTAAAATGTAAGAAAGTATTTCCTCTTACTGACTCATGTCAGATAATTCTTAAGTCTTTCACCCTAGCTCCCAAGGAGATGCTGAACCTCACCACAGTGGAAGCCAGCAGTTGCTGGGTTCTCTTTTTCTGAGTGGCCCATGCCTCACTTCAGAGAAGTCACAGCTGCACCTCAGCTATCCAAATGTGGACCTGGTGGAGGAGGTGTATCTTCTTCATGTTTGTTTTGCCATTTTCATCTTGTTCTTCTTGTTGTTTTGCCACTTTGGGAGGTTAATACTAATAATAAATAATGATACACTGATAATACCAAGGAGGCCTGAGAAATTACCTTATCTTTTACAAAAAAAAAAATCTTAACCTTCAGGGATTTAGAATTTGTTCTGTCAATAACACTGCTGTGTCCTGAGAAACTTACGGTGTCAGTAACAAGGAGAATGGGGCATGCGACAGATCCCTGTGTCTCGTGAAGGCTGGCTGGCCTTGTGTGCTGATGATAATACACAGTAGATAGTGACCAAAGAAACTGTGTGACATTGAAGCGCCATACTTACTACAAAGTCAGGGTTAGCTTCATGCACCATGTGGAAAACTCTGTCCACACCAGGGCTGCCAAGGGCTTTTCAGCATGAAAGGGCACAATCTTGGAGTTCTGCACACATCAGCTGCCCCGCCCCCCAGGCAAGCGCTCACCTGCTGGTGAACTTACATATGTGGGTCACACAAAGGAGAGAAGGGAGCTCATTGTCCCACACCTGGGGGATCGCTGAGTGTTGTATGATACAAGCATAAAGCTTGGCCCAGCCATGAGCACTTTCTCGGACAGCATGTTGAAACAGACAGCTTTGGTCTGTGTCTGAGGAGGATTGTGGAAGGCCTCTTCCCTCCTGTGCTTTCTTGTTAATCAAAGGCAAACTCTAAAGTTTGAAGATGTTTTCTTTCCAATACTTTCAAGGAATGTCTTCTCTCAACAGCAAATGTTGTAGCCTTGTTGGTGAGGATTCCTTTCTCCCCTTTAAGCCTAGGTAGGCAGCTAGGACCATCACAGTCCTAACTTGGCTTCCTTCAGTCGCTCTGGAATATTTTCTGTGTCCAAAAGAGATTTTAGTTGGCATCTTGATTTAACATCTTTAAAAACCCATGTATGTGTATCCAGTTTATATATTTCGACTTCTCTTAATAAAGATGTAAAACTTAAGCTAAAATTGTAGCTGATTGTGCTGAATTATTGCACTGAGATAGATTCATCAAATCTCCCAGCTGTATAAGACAGGACTTACTAATGAAGTTCCCTATCAAAAAGAAAAGCCTAATTTTGATTTGGCTTAGGTAATGAACTTCTTTTTCCTGGTGTGACAGTCTGCATGGGGTGGCTAAAAGAGTAGCTAGAGAGAGTGCGCTCACAGAAGCATTATGCAAAATGTCTTTTGTCTCTTTTTGCTGGGATATATTAAATTTTCAATGTAGTCTATGTAATATAAAATTATGATAATGACTTTTGGCCCACTGTGAAGGCAGCTTGCTGGTCCTGGGCGTGTGTGTCTGGTTTGAGCACTAGGTTACACTGTGGGAGTTGCCTTTTCTATTAGCAAACCTCTAGATACCTAATGATGAATTTTCTTCCACCAAATGTTCTCCTTTTGTCTAAAATACAAGCATTTTCTAAATTGCTTTTGAGAAAAACAAGAGAGGCAGAGAGGTCTGTGGCACTAACAAGGGATACCGAAACAAAGCGAGGGATTCAGTTCGCATCGTGCTTGTGATTATAAAGCCAACCAAAAGGTTGAGCAAGACCACTGAAAATGTTTACCATCTTATCGGCCTAACTGCATCATTTAGGAAAAGAACAAATTGAACAATTGTTTCTCACAAAATCTGCCTATTTCTTCAGTCAGGTGAAAGTTGAGGGTTGAATTTATCACAGACAGTTGTGGGAACCTTAACCATCTGTGAATATTGTTTGCTAAGGAAACATCTTTTTCTCTTTTCAATTTTCTTTTCTAAAATTTTAGATAATTAAAGTGTATAAAGTAGTAGACATGTCAGTGTTCCTGTTTCTTGGTATATTTGATACAAGGTATCTAGAGAACTCTTTGTGAGGAAATGGGCAAACAATATCTTATTTCCTGTCACATGTAATTTCTGAATGATGATTCTTATCCATTGCGATAAAGGGGACTTCTCCAAGCCATCACTGAAGACTGGTAAGTTGGTCTAGACACCACCCTAGTTTGGAAGATCTTTTAATATTTTTCAGAAACAGCTTACAAGATATACATGATACACATTTTCTTTATTTTCTTCCCAGAGGCTCATACTTGTCCAAATACCAGAACATCCACAGCTTGGTGGTCATGGCCTCACGTGTTCTTCTCATCCACGGCTTGGTGGTTTTGTCCTCACATGTTCTTATCAATGTGCCATGATAGTAACATGTGTGTGGGATTCACAGTTAGCTCTGATATACAAATATAGACATGATACATGCCAGAAAGTCAGCTTTGGAGGAAATTTGTTGTTACATATGTTGAAAATGCCAAGGAAAGGGCTGTTGGTGTGGAAGCTACCAGAATGAGCACACTGACACTGGATGTGCATCCCACAGTCTTTGAAGCACTGGATGTTTATTACATTCTTTGATGCATTATCTTGGGCCAGGGAAAGACAGTGCAGAGGCTATTAATGCCTTGTCTATCGATAACAGTGGGCATCTCTCATTGCTTGCAGACCAATGACTAACTTTGGAAATGAATTACCATTACCTAATAGAAAAGTTTATTCAAATTGCTCTTTAAAAATCAACTAGAGGACATATGGAATATACATCCCATAAGTCATGATCTCTAGAATTTTATTCCTAAAACTACTAGAAACTGTTGCAAATTAGTTGTAATAAAGGCTTGAATTACTTGAATTAAATACTGAAAAATAAATTATAAAAGAACAGTTAGGGCCACAGAAAGATGTTTGGTGGATGAACCACCTGCTGTAGAAGCATGAAGACCTGGTTAGGATCTCCAGCATGCGCTTAGGAGCTCATACCTGTAGCCCTTGTCCTGGAGGAGCTGAAAATAGACAAGTCCCTGTTACCAACTGTTAACTCTAGATTAGTGGGAGATCTCATGTCAAAAAACCAGGTGGAGAGAGATGGTAAAGATACTTGATATCAACCTCCGGCCTACACACACACACAGAGTCATACACCCAAATATATGCACAAATGTGCACAGTTGTGAACTCATACACCACACATACCCACAAAAAAGAAAAAGTAAAAAATCTGCTTCTGTCTGTACCTTGGCTAAAGGAGATGGCAATCTTATATCCAGTTGGCTCAGCCAATGCCGTTGGGAGTGGCATCTTGTCTGCTGTTTAGCTAGTCAAGACTTGGATACCTCATTTTCCCATGAAACCACTGTTCTTGTTGTCACAAAAGGCATTCTGGAACTTCTTAGGAAAGCAGTGAGGGAATCAGGGTTAAGAAGAGGGCCCCATGTGGGCAAGCTGTGCCACTGGAAGCCACAGATAATGAGGCCAGCTCCAGTGACCTATTTCACTCAGTTTCACATGGAGGTTAGAAGAGGGCTACTCTGAATCTGGGAAATGCTCATGGCAACTGTTTGAACTCCTTTCTTGGCTGGTTTAAACCTGTGAGCAGTGATGTGTGTGCAGAACCCGGTACAGGGCTACACACACTATAGAACAAGGAGAGGAGTAAATGGATGGACCATTAGACTGGCAAAGTCCCAGCGGTGGCAGTCCTGCTTACTTGTGGGATGCTGTGCTTGTGTGATGGTTCTGCCCCTGTAGCCAAGACACCAGGGTCCTTTCAGTTCAAGCTTGTCCTCCATCTGCGCCTGCTTGGGTATGATGGGAAAGAGGACGGGGGGGGGGGGGAGCGGCTCTTTCGGAGGAACCGTCAGGGTTTCAAATGGCACAGGAAAATGTTTGTATAGAAGAACAACAGTTCTCAGCAGCACATTCCTATGTTGCATCTTTTATTTGGTGTCTGTTTTACCAGCACATAGAATGTTGGGAAGTTGTACTGGTCACCCACAGTCAGATGATGATTCTGTACAGAAAAGGCCGTGGCATTGTAATTGGAAAACTGGGGCTGATTTTATTTGTGCTCATTAGAATCTATGGCTGAAATGCCTGAGCATGGAGGCATCATTTACAAGCTAATTGTAGAGGAAAGAAGGACTTCCAATTAAAGGCATGCTAACCTGACGACCATAAACAGCATCCTGGAAGCCAACTGGAAATCCCCAGGTCAGATGTCCAGCAAAGGTCACTCCTTGGTAAAGAAGAGTGTAAATCTTGAAGCAGAGTCACATAAGGGTTCAGTCTCTGCCGAGAAGCAATAAGTCATTTGCTCCATTACAAGTTGCCAACACAAAGGATTTTCTCTAGCCATGGGACAAATAAGAGAACCCTCAAACAGAATTTCAGTCTTCTGTGCCCTAAGGAAAATGGCTCCCAGGGGACACTGTATCTACCAAGGAGGATTTCATTTGAGGTCTTGGGAAGTACATACATGTTGGGAGGTTAATCTCACTGCACTTTCTAGCACTGTTTGGCAACATCATAATGTCTTTTACACAAATACAGAACTTTTCTTAAATCTTTCCATGGTCTACTAATCAAGAACCAAACTCCTCTGTTTCAATCAAACCATGTAGGAAAACAAGCTCAAGCCGCAATCTCAATCCAGCATTGTTCAGATCGCCTCCTCTGCGGTTCTAGGAGAGCCATGCCATTGCTTAGCATTCAGTCTTCTGTTCCTTTGATCCATCTCTTGTGAGATCTGGGGGGGGGAGGGGGCAGGCTCGCCTTTTGGGTCCTGTGAAGACAGGGGAGGAGGCTGACAGGACTTCTGTCTTGATTTGGTTCACCACACCGGGTAAACATCTGAGCTGCTGCTTTTTGTCACTTTGCTGAACTCAGAAATAATAACAAAGTAATTTTAAAGCAGAGTGTTTGAGATAGGCCTTTGATTTTACTTCTGTCAAATCTCTGAGTGTGTGTGGCAGGGGTTATTCTATTATTCTATGAATTTGGACACCACAGAAACTTTTCTCTCCTGTGCTACCTTTAGAACTGTAACTGGACCAATAGAAGTGCCTCTGTCCCATTCTTCCTTGCCGGGAGCTGTCTGAAAGAAAGCCTTGTCATTCTCATCAAACGGCACTGGCCGCCTTCTCTGTGTCTCCATGTGTTGAAAATGTAACCGTCATTATCCCACCCAGTTTCATGCATCTTCCAGATGATTTCACTGAGCTGAAGCTATGGAGGATATGCTGACTGGCACTTTTCCCAAGCTTAATGTGTTAACAAAAGCCAATGGTGTCAGTTTTAACAGTTTTAGATAAATTCCCACGACACTCTTAACAAACGCTGAAACCTCTGCCATGTCTAACCCTGACAGATTTCCTGCCGTCATTGCACACTTAAAATAAATGTCATCCCCAATCAAAAAGTTCACATTTTCTCTGACAATATAATTTGTTACTTTGTTCCTGCTTTATCTTTCTTTGACGCAGGAATCTTCAGCCCAGACATGTCACTTCTCCCTCAGTGTTGGCTGTTGTCCTTTGTGTCCTTCCAAGTATCTGAGTGAGATCGGAAAGCAGAGTTAAGAGACTCTCTTCATCCCAGGCATTAACAGATAGTTCAAATGTTTTCTTGGAGAGAACACCATACTCTTTCTTCAAATCCAATGTCTCAACCCCTGTTAGCTGCTGTAACAAAATGTCATAAGCTTGGTGGCTTCTAAGTAAGAGATGTTTGTTCTTCATGGTTCTGGAAACGAAGTCCAAGCTCACTGCTGATCTTGTCAGGTGAGAACCTACTCCCTTGTCACAGCTGTCCTTGCTGTATGCCCTTAGCTGATAGGGTCAGCATCTCTGGGATCCCTTTTACTAGGCTGTAATCTCATCTGTGAGAGGCTCCACTGTCTCGACCTAATGAACTTTCCCAAAGCCTGATAGTTAGCTACCGGCCTCCTATGGGGTAGAGTTTCCAACATGGTGATTTGGGCGGACTTTATCCACATATTTGTTTCTGTGCTGCAGAGCATTGAGCTCTTACAGATTAAAGAAGAGGATCGTGGTTGGTTTCAAGAAAGGAACGTAGGCTTTGGAGTTGGACTGGCCTGGAGCATATGTGCTTTGCATAATAACAGAGAGATCATATAACATTTCTGTCTTTCCTTGCCTGGGGTTCATGAGTAGGACATCTGGAACAAAACACATGTTAGGGCAGTATGCCTGCCATTGCTACGATGCTTTGCAAAGCTCTAGGCTATGCCGTGTGCTGTATTTGTATGACAACATTCTTCTGCCTTTCGATTGTGACTCTGCTGCACATTCTTTTGCTCCTTAGCATCTTTCTGTACTTGGGAGCTTGGTGGAGACACCTGCGGTGCTAACCCGACAACTGAGTCAAATGAATCCCTCCGAGTAGAAAGGAAAGGGTACCTCCTGTCTATGCAGAATGATACCCAGATGGCCCAAACTCAGCTGTCTTGCACAGTGACCTTGCATGATTGACTTAAAAGAGCTCACCGGAATAACTTTTGGGCTTCTGGATGAACAGGCAGTGTAGGCTAGTGGATGGATCTAGGATGGAATATCTAGGCCAGACTCTTGCCAACAACTTCAATCTGCAAAAATGAGGTCAAGCCAGTTCTCAGTTCTTCAGTTTCCATTAATGCCACGTCAAGGAGTTGCATGAAATGGTCCTTAAGGTTCTTTTAGGATAAAATCAGTATGGTTTTAAAAGTATAAAAGATCTGTCGGGGGGCTGGAGAGATGGTTCAGAGGTTAAGAGCATTGCCTGCTCTTCCAAAGGTCCTGAGTTCAATTCCCAGCAACCACATAGTGGCTCACAACCATCTGTAATGAGGTCTGGTGCCCTCTTCTGGCCTGCAGGCATACACGCAGACAGAATATTGTATACATAATAAATAAATAAGTAAATAAATATTAAAAAAATAAAAGATCTGTCGGAAGGCGACTGTTATTTTTTGATCAAGCTTTTTTTTTCCCTTCGTTAGCTTAAAGCCAATCCACGGAGTTCCGAGCTGATGTGTTCTCTGTGCTGTCACCTCCCCGCCCCCACCTCTCATCACTCTTTCTCAGAGAATAAGAGAGAGGTGGCTTGCACAGCAGCTGGCTAATTTCCCTGGTTTCACACTACTGTTTAATGATCCGTTTCTCATGTGCCACCTCTCTCATCTATTGAAAAATAGGTATAAATCGTACCTATAAAAATTAGAATATGACTCAGGGTTATCTTTTTCCCCCTTTCAAATTTTGTACATTGAAAAACTTTCCATCACTGATTTTTGTTTTTTGTCTTCACAAATTCTGCGTTGCAGTCCCTGATGCCCTCCATGTTTTTGAGATGTTATGCAAACAGATGCCCTTAATGTGTTCTATTGTCTTCAAAGAGCATGATATGAATTCACAGGAGGCAGCAGCCTGCAAAACAGACCATGGTACTCACCCTGTGGGAAGGAGTGGTTGCCCAGGAAGTCCTGGGACTACATCTCTGCCTTTGCCCACAAGGTGTAGGTGAGGGCAAGTCCGTGAGAAGAAAAGCCTGGGACAAGGGGTCATTTGTAGCGCGGAGTCATTAAGCAAGGCCTTATAGAAAGCAATCCTGTGAACGCCCCCATTGTGGAAAAAGACCATTTTATTGTGTTAGTCAAAGACTGCTGCAGAAAGCCCAGCTTCTTACACTGTTGTTCACGACCTCACAGGGGCCCATGTGACCAAATGTGAAAGTCACACACAAAAAAATCCACACCAGTAAAAGGGTCTGAATGTCCAGTGAAAATTAATTCAAATCAAATGTATAATGATCATCACAGCATGAAGCACCAACAAATGCTGCCTAAAGTATGGTGGCTCAGAATATAGGCTAGTACATGTCAGGAATTGCAGGGTTTCTGGTCCACAAAGTTGTCGATGCTTACAAAGCATAATGGTTGAACTATGAAAACAAAGGCTTGCAATATTTCCCTATTGTCATTCCTCATTGGTACATCTTTGAATTCTATTATGTTAGAATGTTTGATTTTAAAAATTATTGTTTGACTTGCTGAGTTGAGTTTCATTTAAAAAAAAAAGTTAAATGAATTTTGGCTTGAGATTAGGACAGAATTTTTAACAATTTCTGAGATGGCCCTAAACATACTTCTGCCATTTAAGCAAAGCAGTGATGTTAACACTCAGTATTATAAAGTCAAAATATCATCCAGCTCTGAAAGATGGTGAAGATTCTTCATATGCTACAGTACAATAAATCCAACCAAGATGTAGTTCTTTTAAAGTACATTCACCTCATTAAAACACACACTTACATTCATCTTTGCTATATGGTGAAATTACATGTATACCGAAGAATTGTTTCAAACTAACCTTCTTTAAAGTTTGTTATCAGTAAGCAATTTACATACATAATAGGCCTGGTGTTGAATAAAAAAAAAATAGTGGGTGGAAAAGGGTTGTGATTGGAAAAATTTAGGAAAACTTTGAAATAGTAGACTTGGGACCCATGGTCCTTCAGAGCAAGGTCTAGCTTTCCACCCACAGACCAGCCATGGGCATCATGTCTTCTTAGACTCAGCTGGTCCTTCTTTTAATTGAAGGTCTGGGGCTTAATGTCTGTGTAAGCTGTCTGCCCATGTATTTGAACGTTACTGTTGGGATCCTTGGAATGTGTGCACATGCTTGTGTTTAGTGTCTGTTTCCCCATCTATAAAAAGGCAGGGAATCTGGGCAAGAAACGTGAAGACAAAATGCCTGGTAGAATTTTCTCTGAACAGAACAAAGACGTCCTTTCTGCTGGACTCTGTGGGCCGGGCTTCATACCTGTAATTGTGTGGGAAGTCTAAATGTGGTAGTTCAAATGAATTCGCCATTACCAGCAAGACAAACCCTTGTAATGCAGTTTGGAGCTGTTAGTTGACTATTCTGAAGAGAGCAGAACAAAGCTGGCAGGGTCAGCTTCCTTTCTAATGTCCCATCTGACAGAAGGGAAACCTCTGCCTGCCTGGACCAGGGGAGGGGCTGGAAGGAGTCTTGTCCACCACCTTCAGTTGCTAGACTGGAATGGGTCTGTTTCATTCTGGGCTTTGGATTTGTTTTCTCTTTGTGTTATCAGACTAAAGCTATTCGCCCTGCTTTGGCGAGCCTCAGGCTTTGCGGTGGCTGTTCCTGGGAAAGGTCACAGATTTGGGCTATTTGGAAAGGCATGCTCATCAGTTAAGATTTGAAAACAACAAAAATGCAATATTTGTTTCTGTAAGTGTAATTAGGTTTGGATTGGACAGCAGCTTGCACTTAAGTGGGGGCGCTAGTGGGAAGAAAAGAAAGGTCCTTCTGTGAGGTCAGAGGTCCTTCTGTGAGGTCAGAGACCAAAGCAGCAGGAGCCAGATTTCTCTGCCTGTGATTCCCCCAAGATCCCTTCTTCTCCCTAGTCCAGTAACCATGTCTGTATATTACCAGTTAAACACAGTCCCATTTGGTTACTAGAACTGGTGTTGGGACTTTCTCCTTGAAATTCAACATTGCAAATGATGCCTGGGTGCAGGTAGTATTTCAATGCTATCTAATTGATAGCAGATAGTGTTCTTCCTCGCTGAATCCCAAAACAAAATCTGAGGTCTGTTACCAAGACGCCAGTCATGAGTGCAACGACAGGAGAGTAAGCAAAACAGAATGGTGGAGGGAGGGCACTGGGTCTCCAGTCAAGCCTGCCTCTCTGCCCTTATCATGTGGCCTTGGACAAGTTCTTTGTGAGAATAACCTTTTCCTTCTATGAAAACAGTGATAGTGCTAATGAGTCACCATGCCTCAGAAGGTAGTTGCAAATTAAATACCATAGCATCCAGCAAACCCGCAGTAGAATGCCTAGCAGACCAGCTGTGCTTAAATATGATTGTTGTAGTGTCCTTCTTATTACTTTGGTTTTTAAAAGAGTTATTTTAGAGTGTGTGTGTGTGTGTGTGTGTGTGTGTGTGTGTGTGTGTGTGTGTGTGTGTCTGGGGCAGGGGAGAATGTGCTGGTGGCCCTAGAAGAAGCAGGTTCCCTGGAACTATAGTCACAGGCAGTTGTGAGTCATGCAATGTGGGTTCTGAGAACTGAACCCAGGTTCTCTGCAAGAGCAGTACACACGCTATGGCTGAGTCACCTCACAGCCCCAAATATTTAGGCTTTTGCTCCAGGCATGATGATAACACATGCCTATCACACCAGCCTTCAGCAGTCTAGGGCTGGAGATGGCAACTTGATCTGCCATAACTAGACCGTACCTTAAAACCACTCACCCAGTCTGATTCTTTGGGTTTTATTGTTTGTTTGTTTCTTTGTTTTGTTTTTCCAGAAATGTAAAAGACTGAACTAGGGGACACCTCTATCTCTGAAGTTTATTAAGTTATTGATAAAAATATTGACTATATTATACAAGCATTTTAACCAAATTGACATAAACATAATTTTAACAAATCACTCTGCCCTTTCTGCATTTATTGCACAGCAGTGAAAACAGCTTTCTGTTATATCCAGAAGAAGAAAATATTGACAATCCTGTAGCATTTTTATTCCATTAAGAAGTCTGTAGCATATTTTTCAAACAAAAAAAATCAGGGAAATTTTTTTTACCTAATTTTCTAATTTTTGGTTGAATAGCAATAATATATTTTATCTTATAGGATCTCAAAACCACATTTTAACCTTCATATTTTTAACCAGATCTCATATCTATTTATATAGTACTGACTAAACTGACATATATATTAAAAAGCAACCAAGGAATAAAGGTTATTGTTTGAGTATATAAATCTAAAATAATACAGCAACTGGTCTTTCAGTGATTAAAGCTGCCTTCCCCTTTAATAACTCTCCTAAGAAACAGGAAATGTAATTTCCCTACACCTTTCCTGGGGCTCTCCAATCAGCGAGGTCCTCTGGGGGGTTCCCCACTGTATATTCCTTCATCAACATGGAGTTCCCCAAGGGGCCCACACACACTCTGTTAAAATTAGCTGTGTTCCACATTAGTGACACAAGCTGAGTATTCCTGAGAGGGGTACACAGTTGTATGGTGCTGCTTCCTGTTTGAGCAAAATCATATCTTTAATTGCAGAGAATTTTTTTCATTACCTGTTAATTGATAAATCATGCTTGCTCCTGCTGCTGGGATTGTACACCACAAACCTGATCATGAAGCAGCCTCCAGCCCAACCCCCCATTGTCCTTCTCCACCCCAAACCCTCCAGCCCAACCCCCATTGCCCTTCTCCAGCCCAAACCCTCCAGCCCAACCCCCATCATCCGTCTCCACCCCTAAACAAAAAGGGCAGGAAGCAGCATGTCTAGAGAAAAAAACAAGCAGGTTGCAGCTCTAAGCTTTAGGCTTGAAGAGGTGCATAAAAGTGTGCGCACGCGTGCATGTGTGTGTGTGTGTGTGTGCGTGTGTGTGTGTGTGTGTATACGGTTGTATACACACATATACATGTGTATGGCATTTAAAATAGTTCCCTTCCCTTTCCCCTCCTTTTGTCATTCTTGTCCTTTGATTCATATTTCTAATCTGGGTAGCAAGAGGCCACCGTCTTGGGAAGAACAGTAAAAGTCCTGAGTACAGTGAAATAATTTAGCTGATAATTCCCTGCTGTATAATTTTCTCCGCTTCCTGCTAGCTGACCTTGTGGGCTCCTGTCAGGTTGCTAAGGGAGATCCAGCAGGGCTCCAGCTCTGTTCCTGTATTTTTAAGAAGTATTATAGGGTAGAGTGGTGTGTTGGTGGCAGTTGAGTGATGGGGCTGGGCGCTGCGTGTTTGATCAAATAGGGTGAAGCAATCCTCCCCACCCCTTGCCTGTCTGTTCTTTTCTTCCCCACCCCCAACCCTCACTTTCCATGAGCGCCACAAGATAGAGAAATTGCTGCAAACTGTTGAGCTGGAATCCTGAACTTGATGGATGTCATCAAAATGTGACTGGATCCCTTGGGGCGTGGCCTAAGAAAAAGACTGGCCAAGCAGATGACACCTAATGGAATTCAGAGCCTTTTATCTCAGAGGTGTCAATCTTTGTCCAGATCAGAGTTGAGTGGAAACCTTGCAGTGTCTTCAGAGTGGGCTTGCAGAGCCTGACTTGATGTCCCTTTCCCCTGCCCCCAGCTCTTTGAGCTGGGTCACATGCAGGCTGAGCAGGCAGCAGAAGGCAGAGTAAGCAGCTGGGGAAACTGTCTGAATCATGATGTTTCCAGCCCAGGCAAAAGTTATCCTGCTCATTATGAATGGGACGTAATACACCATTGATTTGTGTCCAAGTAATTCCCAGGTAATTATAGGCCATCGATCTACCCAAACGGGAGCCATGGCAGTATTCGTCAGGCCTCATGTTGCCTCACACCTGGTGACTGCAGTACTATTACATTCAGGTTCTAGAACAATCTTATCCCTAATCCTCCTGTGGCTGGGAAGGTGCTTGGAAACTATCAAATGGTTCCAGAAGCCTGTGAGAGGCCAGGTGAATCCCAGTTTCAGTGTCTGCAAGCCTTATTCTTTGAAGCGTCCTCTGATGCTAAAGGAGAGGTAAGGCTGCTTCCTGTTTGTGGGGGTTACTTATATGGCCCCCAGCAGTGGAACAGGAATTGTGTCCGCTGGCTGCTTTTGTGTCTCAGCTGTCACCGAAAGAGTGTAGTAATATTCCTGATTAAATGTCATTACTCTGTGGTGCAGAAATGGGAACAGTGACATGATTTTGGATCTGTTCCTGTTAAAATTCAGCAGTCGCAGCAAAGCATGTCTACTATGGTTGAAGCACGGCTATTTTTGCACCATATTCAGTCGCAGCTCAGAATCTGTATCAATATGTCTTCACTTCATATCATTGATTCCCTGAGGCCTGCAACTGAAATGTAAGAAAAGACCCTAAGTAATAGAACGCGGAACACTACAGTTCAATCAGCAGCTGCTGCCACCTCAAAATAATGTAGTTAATGTCCCAGATTAAAATAAATTGATGATAATAAAAGTTGATTTGGTAGCAGTAGGAGAAAACCGTGGTATGAGAAAATAAAGTTTGTTTCCAGTACCCCTGCTCCTGGCCTTATCTGATTATCAGGTACTTAAAGCTGACCAGCAGGGATACATGGAGACGCAACATTTCCCCTTCCTAGGAAGAATTGATTACTTGCTGGGTCATAATCATATTTTAGTGCCTTATATGTCTATAATAAGCTGATACGTGTGTATGTGGGTGAAAGGGGAGTGGCCACAAAGAATTTTCAAAGTCAGTTCTAGGGAAACAGCCAGAGATTGTTAGTGTTCCCCACTAGAATTAAAATGTGTAATTGCAAAATCTCAGCCTCAAAGAACCAAACTGTAAAGCAAGCTGGGTTGTCACATGATCGGCTGTCTGGCCAAGCTCCTTGGGCTGACTGTAAGCTTTAGGCAGATGGGAGTGGACAGAGGCAGCCAAGTGAAATACTTCACTCATGAACACAACTGCACACCGCACTTACATGACAGCCATGGTAATGCATTCATCTAGATTAGAATAATTAATTGGACTGTGTATGATATCATTGATAGTAGGTATTAGTTATTAAACTCTGCCAAGAGACTTTAAAATGGAATGTATGAAGCCACTGGCTCAATTTCAGATTAAGCATTCAGGGGCCTGGTATTCAGAAGATGTGGCTTCACTAAGTAGCTATTAGGGATCATTTAAAGGGCGCCACACCTTTCCCTGGGTGGGGGTGGGTCCTTGGCTCCTTTGCCCAGGCACTGCTCTTGAGCAAGCCATGCTCCCACTTTGGGGCAGACAGTAGAATATATTCTCTCACTTGGCATCTGCATGTTACCAGATCAGGGCTTTTGTCTCCTTCTCTTGCTAGATAAGTTGAAACATTGACAGGCAGCGTGTTCCTTTTTTCCCCTTTTATTACAGTAATTTATAAGATATTTTAGCTAACAGGAGAATGGCCCAAGGGGGCATTCTCATGTTAATTACCAAATGTGGGCTTGTCAAAATCAAATAGCTCCAGGAACGATGCTAGTAACTCTGCATCGCTGGGTTGTTTGGCCCTCAACCCAGTATTAGCTACTTTTTAAAATCCGGGTTCATTAGGCATTTAACTGTAGAAGAAGAATCACTACCCGGGGCTTTCAGTGGAAGCCGAGGCACAGTCAGCAGCTTAAGGGTTTGATGTAAATGACATTAAAAAAAATAGTTTCATATAACATACTCAGGGAAATATAAAACAAAACAAAACGAGAAAAAGCCTGCTCCAGAGAGTCAAGTGTTCCTTTTTTCTGGTTCCTGCAGTGTGACAATGAAGGCAGTTTTCAGTAAAGAATGCTGTGGGGACTGTGGAGGTCCTGCTGTATTTGAAAACATCTTACAGTTTAGTATTCTAGGGTTTGTGAGTTCAAGGCAACTGAAAAAGTAAAGCTTTCTTTTTGTTGTTTTGGTTTTTTGTTTTTATTGTTGTTTTGTTTCGTTTGGTTTGGTTTGGTTTTGGTTTTTTTTCAAGACAAGGTTTCTCTTTGTAGCCCTGGTTGTCCTGGAACTTGTTCTGTAGACCAGGCTGGCCTTGGACTCAGCATCTGCTGGGTGCTGGGATTAAAAGCCTGTGCCACCACCGCCAGGCTATGAAAGCTAAGTTTTTAAAACTCTAATCCTAACATAGAAAGCATTACACATGGAAATGCGCTTGATGTTTCTTCTAACAGGTCTTAAAAGCAATCCCAAGATTTTCGTTTAGGAATAAGGCTCACTCACCTGAGCTAAGCAGCCACGTTGTTCCTGGGGCCTTTCCAGGATTACCTTCATGACCTCCATTTTCTATCTGTGGTTTCTCTCTCACCTAGTCCAGGAGGAGATAATGGAGATAAACCAGTTTTTTTGTTTTTTAAAAACAAAGAAACAAAATCCATCTGTAGGCAGCCTCAGCCCCTGTTGACTGCCTGTGAGGGTCAAGTTGCTGACAATGTCAAAGAAGGACGTAAGCAAACAGCTGGTGATGTCAGCAAGAAGTTAGAAGAAAGATTGCTACACTCAGCTGCAGTGTGGGTAATCCTCTTGTGCATTATCAAGGGCTCACTATTTACACAGTGAGAATGAATTAAAGAGGTGTGAGCTGTTAAGGTTCAGGGCGTTCCTGTAGTATACTTCCTAGAGTTTGGAGAACTTGAATGCTCAACTCCTCGGAATTACCGGACAAGCATTTATCTAACACTTACTGGGTACCAGGTTCTGTAGTACATACTAAGGACACAAAAATATGTATAACCTGGGATCTCCTAAAGTAGCAAAGGTCAGGCAGGCAAATGAGCAGTACAGTGTTGTCTTAGGCCTTGTGGTGGTTAATCTTAGGTGTCAACTTGATGAGATTCCGAATCCCTGTGGAAACACACTGTCTATGAGAGTGTTTCTAGAAAGGTTTAACAGAGCAGGAAGATGCACCCTGAATGTGGGCCACTGTGTCCCATGATGGGCTGGGCCCTAATGGGTTGGGATCCTCCTGACTTCAGAGGCTGTGTGTTTGGGTACCTCAGTCTTAAGGCTCCCTGGCAAGTAAGGAAAAGACTACATTCTGAGGAGGAATTGTCTGGAGGAGCAGGTGTCAGGTACAGGGAAGGGCATTGTCATGTGTACAGAACTTGGTGATACGGACATGTGGGTAGGCAGAAATGATGCTGTGTAGACAGAGAAATACAGGTTTTCCGGGCCATTCTGGGCCTTCTGTGGCACACCACGGACTCTATTGTATCTTGCCTTACATGGTTCTCTTAAGGAAATTAGAGAAGAATGACAAGATAGGATCTCCCGAGAGTCTCAGTCTGCTTCCGTGTGCAGTGAGGGAGCTCCTGGGTACGAGAGGCACCTCAAGAACTAACCATCCCCTGTCTTATGACCTCCTGGTTTGGTACTTGCCAAACTTCTGATGCCATCTTCATTCTTCTGCATTGGCATGCCTCAGCACAGCTTACCTTTTCATTTTTTAAATAAGAATATTGATTTTGACGTTTTAAAATCACGATTAAGATCCAAAAACCTGGATTTTCTCCTTGTTATATTCTGAATGATTTGTTTCTTGCATTTTACATTTTAGCCTATGGCAGTGACTTTGTTCTGTTGTCTAAGCTCACGGGCACCCACCATCTTCATTGCTGAAGCTTTCACTGTGAGGCAGAGCCAATTTTCTGACTTGGTTTTTAACATCTGTCATCTTTTCTGGATCTTTTTCGCTCTCATGATGTAAACTTGAGCATCAGTTTGCCCACATCCACACACCATGCTGGAGTTTCTACTGGGTTGTTGTCTTCTTGCCCATATCCACGCACCATGTTGGGATTTTGATTAGGTTTTTGCTAAATCTATAGATTCATTTGAGAAGATGATAGCTTAACAATATTAAGCATGTCCATGAACATAAAGATTTTCTCATTATTTAATTACTTTTAATATTTTAATTACATTTACTTATTTCCATTTGTTTAATTATGAGGGTACATGCACCTCACTTGTGGAAATCAGAAGACAACTTTTGGTAATCTGTTCTCTCCTTCTGCTCCGTGGCTTCTGAGAATCAAAGTTGGCTCACCAGGCTTAACAACAAGCTCCTTCCCCTGCTGAGGCATCTCCCCCACCTCCACCCCGTGTCCATTGCTTAATTCCTTTAATGTTTCTCTCATCAAAGACAGAAACTATAGTGTTTAACTCTCGTAGAACTCTGATCAGATTTATACCTAAATATTTCTGTTCTATTGTAATTTTGTTGATGTTATTTGAGACAGGATCTTGATGTAGCCCAGGTTGGCCTTAAACTTTGTAATCCTCTTTCTCCTACCTCTCACGTGTTAGGGATGGCACTTATGGGCCATTATACCTGGCTTTCAATATTTTGATGTCAATGAATGATGTGGTTTTTGTTTAAAGTTCTGTTTGTATATTGCTTATATGTAGGAAATGAATGAACTTCTATATGTCTACAGTATTTGCCTCTATGACTTTTACGTAAAAAGACTTTTGATGCCCTTGTACAACAGAGCAGATGCAGACAGTTTTTCTAGTCAGTGCTCCCTAAATAATAGATCATGACAACTGTTTATGCAACAATTATTTAAGTGAGTGGAATGACTATAATATTAATATTATTGTAACAATGTACATCATAATTGTTTGATAATTATAATTCTAGATTCTGTGATTAATGTGAAGGTAAGTTAAATTGCCTGAGTGGATTGCATGCAGTGATGCACAGTTTTATATAAGAACAGGAAAATCCACAGAGCTCGGTTACCAAGGTCCAAGCTCCTGGGTGGAGCGGCCTCTAGTGAATGCTGAGGATTGATGGCTTGATCCTGTATTCTGTGAGATGACTAGCATCACTTGTTAGTTACTGAAGTCTTATTTTTGAGTCTTCAGGATTTGGCCAAATACATAATCATTATGTCATCTGTGAACAAGGACAGTGTATTCCTGCTCCAATATTTTCTTTTTTTATATTATTGTCTTTTCTGGAACTTTAAGTGTGCAGTTGGCTAGAAATGCTAGAGGGGACTTCATCACCTTTCTTAGACCTTAAGGGGGCATGGCTATTTCTAGCATCAGTGTGCTCATAGCTGTAGAACTTTGGTGTATAGTCTTGATGAATTTGAAGAAATTACTCTCTATTTCTAATTGAATGAGAGGTTTTCCTTTATCGTATTTTACTTATTCTCAGACAGATTCATATATGCACATGATATTTAATGTGTTTTGAGCATTTGATCTTGGAGGAATGTTTAACTTCATGAAATGCTGCTTTTGCGCCTGTTGCTATCATATTATTTTTCCTCTCCGCTTTGTTGACATGGGTAGCCATGACTCATTTTCAAATGCTAATCTTGACCTTACTGCCTGAAAAATTCTAGATATCCAGTGTGTAAATCCAAGACTTCTAGGTTCAATTTACAAGTTTTTTCTTCGGGATTCTCTACATGTTCATGAGATACTATGACTGGTCATTCTCCCCTTTTGCAATAGTGTCATCTGAATTTGGAATTAGTGAGCTGCTGATATTTAGAATAAATTGAAACTGTTCCTTCCTCTTGAGTTTTTGAAACTGTGTTGAATTGTACATCTGTTCTTTAACTGTTCGAAGAGTTCTCCACTCAGATGGGCATGCCAGAGATCAAATAGTTCATGTTCATTTTGGATTCAGAAAATTTTTCAATTTATTTTTAATATATGTACTCTCTAAACTTATAAACATTGCAATAACATGTACACTTCTTCTAAAAAATAAAACTTCATTTACTGACTGCCACATTTAAAATGTAAACACATTTAATACAGTAAATATTTCCCAAACACCAGATTCCTGAAAAACAATTCTTTTATGTTGAATCTCCCCAAACCATCCTGAATCTCCTATTGGCAGATGTATTTTTCCAAACTTTTTGTGTTTATGGATTCAATTTCTTATTTTTTGTCAAACTCCATTTTTGATTATTAATTTTTATTGATTGATTTTTGTGCCTTCGCAATTTCATATACATAGGTGATGCATTCTGAGTAATATTTGACCCATGGTTTTGATTGTCATGATTTAAACGAGTTGCTACAGGTAAAGAATGTAGAGCTAAGGCTGGCATGCACTAAGGGTTACTAAAGCTTAGCTATGGTATTAATGCTTTACCCAGCTGGAGCGCCTCCAGGTGGCCTATCCCTCTTGAATATTGCTCTATCCCTAATCATTATAAGGTATAAATTAAATCCCTGATGTTTTTCTGTTTATAACCATGCACACAACCACACAAAATCCTCCTTTACATTTCAGACAATGTTCACTTCCCCTGTACAAAATACACACACACAAACACACACACACAATTGCTCGCCAAGACCCTTGCTCAAGGCTGGCATGGCCAGTCTTTGTGTTTGAAGTATAGCTTTGCAATACTTGTCGGTCTGAATCTTATTAAAGTATTGCCTTCCAATAATCCAGTCCCATGGTGTTTTCAGATCTGGAACACATCTTATGAGTCACTTGGCCCAGACAAATAAGCAGAGTCCTAGAGAGGTCAGCAGCTTCTCCAAGTTCTTGCTGCTGGAGGCTATCAGAATGAAAACTCCTTTCTTGGCGTGCCAAAAATCACAAGTGCGCTGATTGCCATAACTTAATTCTTGGGGGTACTTTTTTCAATTTTTAATTTTATGTTACATTCCAGATACTCATTAATCACTGTACATATTATGACTAAAATTTTATCCTAATTTGTGTGATTTATCTGCTGTTGTTCCTCAAGAAGGAAGGTTTCAGCATATAAAAAGGCGCCCATCCATCTGACTAAGCATTGCTAGAGTGATTGTGTGGCCCTAGTTGGCCCTTCAGCAGGCCCCAGGAGGCGAACGCTACTCCTCAGTCACTGGCTTCTTCTGTGGAATGGTGGCCCTTAAACATTGCACAGGTAGGGGAAGTAAATATCTGTGTAACTAATTGAAACTACAGGGGGAATAGAAAAACAGAATGTGGTTATTAATAATCCCTCTATTTATATGAAATGAACTATTCATTTGAGGAACTACAACACTAGGTAGATATTGCTTTGTTTAAATTTATAACAGCTTTGTCAAATGCAAGCCTGGTAGCAACAGCCTGATTTCACTGGTGAGTTTGCAGCCTACACAGTTAGGAGCTGGGAGAAGGTAAAGCTGTGCTCTCTACTCTGAGGTTAGACAAAATCGATGCTGGTTATTACAGTATGGTTTGTATCACATATTTACAGTCCCCAGGTTAGGTTTCCCTATAAGATGTGTTGATAAAGTCTATCCTATTACTTAAGTCTCTTCTTAGAATCCAATTCCTGGCTTTGACATCTATTTAAAAGCAAAAATTAGATTTATGATGGTCCTTACAGATGAATATAAGGTACAGGCAACCTGTTAATGTCAGAAAGCTTACTATAGCTAGAAACAAAGTGGAAAATAAAACATATCATCCTAATCCATGTGCCAATTTTAAATACTGGATACTGCAAGGAATAGGAAATTCATCTCATAGAAATAATGGCAAAATCACAATTAAGCCATACATTTCTACTTACAATATTTTTAAGTAGTTTTGAAAACCAAGTCTTAGAAAATTTCTCTAAAAACATATGAGACTGTCTCTCACACACACACACACACACACACACACACACACACACTCACACATTGATTTTGCCACATTTAAGTGTTCTACTCAGTTTCATCCTAATTAGTTGAGGAAGCCTTTATGTATTTGGATGTCACATACCCTAAGAGATAATGATTGTCAATCTTATTGACCAGTAACTGAACTTGTTACACAAACATACACACAAACACACACACACACATGAAAAGTGGCTGGTTACTATTTCATTCTAGAAGACTGAGCTGAAAATTGAACACTTTATTCTTTGTATCCCTTAGTATTGTGCCCAAATTTTCTCACCATCAGTTGACTCTGATGTTGTTACCCAAACAATTCTGCAAATTAAGCTATATAAAATGCCAAACTCTTGACCCGAATGAAAAACCTCACTCATTTCGTTCAGTCAATAAATTAGATAAATAATAAGAGCACTGCTTAACAATGGGTTTTGTAGGTCATATTCCCATGGGGCTAGTTAAGATTCAATTTTCTTCCTAAATATAAACAGAAAAAACCCACCTCCTCCCCCTGAGGTAAAAACGGCTAAATTTATGGGATCAAATAATGTTTGAGGCTGAATTCATAGAGAAGGCAGACACTGAAGTGTGCGTCCTGTTATGATTTACTAATGGTAGGTGTATAACAACCACTAATTAGAGTCATTTTTGCATATATGCTGCTCATAAGTGATGCTCAAAATTATTATCAAGCATTTTAACATAAATACTATAATAAAAAGAACTTCATAAGCAATATAAAACTAAGTGAAGTAAAACAGCTTGTTACAATGACTACATTTGCATTCAAGAATTCAGAGTAATTGCCTATCTCCCTTGAACCTGTGGATCAGAAGTAGGAGTTTGTCACATAGATAGGTCACATGTACTAAATTGATTGAACTATATGGGTCATACAACAAAACCAGAGGTCATGATTCTGGTCAAGGGACAAAGTTGGGAAAGGAATGGGCTGTTTATAGGAGCTAGGAGGGAGACAGAGAGCAAAGGGAGAGGGACTCCAGAATCAGTTATAGACATGGTGGAAACTGTCCAAGAACTAACTTAACATAAAAAAGGGACTAAAGTGGATAAAAGGGAGCCTTAGAAGTTAGATTAGCACTACATGTCTACCTGACATGACTATTTAATTTGTTTAAAGAAATTCCTGCTTGTTGGGTTAACTTAGAGGGTTCTTAACAAGAACCCTCAGTATAGTTACATAACTAATGCTTAGAAAATAAGAATGGCCTACATAACAAAAGCAGAGAGGAAAATATGAATGCAAGTTTAAAACGTTCAGTACAATGAAAGTGACAAAAAGTACAAGATTGCTCTGAAATTCATTTATATCTACACTACAAGTCTATAAAGTCAATCCCAGTCCTTTGCCTGTTGGCCTTCCTCTACTCTGCTCACAAAAATCAGTCTTCTTGGACTAGGAAGATGACTCAGCAGTTAAGAACACTGGCTGATCTTCCAGTGTACCTGGGTTCAATTCCTTGCACCGACATGGCAACTTCAGTGCTGGGGTATCTGGCACCTTCACAACTGTACATTCAGGCCAAACACCAATGCACACACAATAAAAATAAATTAGTAATAAAAAGAATGGGCCCAAGTTTGGTTTCCAGCACCCTCATGTATTGGCTCACAATGACCTGTAACTCCAGCTGCAGGTGTTCCAACACCTTCTTCTCCTTTCCTTAGGATCTTCACACCTGTTCATACAACATACACACGCTCATGCATATACATAACCTAAAAACAACCTAACTGCCATGCCTGGAAATTTCAGCATCATCCCTTCCATCGCTCAAGTAACCGCAGTGCCTGGGTTGGAGTCTTTGCCACTGGGCAATGAGGAGGCTGATGGAGGCTCCTTAACTCCTAAGTCTTCAGAGACTATTGATCTTCTTTAATGGGGCTATTTATTAAGAGGCTCACAAACATCTGTATATAACTCCAGCTCCGGGGGAGCTGATGCTCCTTCTGGCCTCTGTAGACACTATGTATGCTATGTGTACTGTGCGCTTGTGCATGTACCCACACACAGACACACACTCATATGTAATAAATGAATAATTAAACTATTTGAACAAAGTGAGGCTTGGCTGTTATTGCACTTTTCCATGTCCTTACATTATTTTCTTTATAATTTCTGTCCTTTTTTATAAGACATGATAACGGAAAAATATCTAGTGTTCTTAACAGCAATCCACTTCCTGTAGGGAGCTTATCTAACAGAAGCACACAAGCTGCTTCCGCCTGCCCTGACTGAGCCATTATACCTCTCTATCACTCACCCAAATCCAAATCCCAAATTCACAAAAACATCCTATTTTTAATGGTTAGTGCGGGTTTCTCTGCGGACAGTGATCTTGATTAGTAAGAGTGAGGCAGTAACATTATAAGTCGTTTCTTTGTATTTAATCAAACCCCAGCCCCAGGAACAACCCTGTATGCCTGAACTACTTCCTGACAGAACCCAGTTCACTTCCAGCTCTTTAGACTGGCTCCAGATGGTTGTTTTTCTTTCTCCGTAGGATCTGAACCTTATCAGTTCTGATTTTCCCTATTCGTACTACAAGTTGTAGTTCTTTCTCGGCAACTTACAAACTCTTTTAAATGTCTTGCTTTTCCTCACGCCCGAAAGCTGCCTTCCCCCAATAAGAGGGAATAACCCTCTCGGAAAAGCTAAAACATTGAAGTTTTGTCAGCAACAAATCAGCCTTTCAGTCCAGAACCAAAGCTGTCTTCACTGATCTCCCGATTCAGGGAGATGGCGCTGCAGGTGTGCCAGTGTGCTCGGTTCCTGCAGGGCTGTGGGCGGACCTCAGTTTCCTGATGCAAAGCGCATGCTCTGCTAACGGAGCCACACCCGCAGCCCTTGATGCCATTAGGCTTGCTTGTCTTTTCCCCCTGTACTGTCTAATTGGTTAAATCTGTTTGCTGTATTTTTAGTCTTTTAGTTCAAGGTGAGTTGTTCTGTTTCTATCTTATCCTTCTTAATGATGCCCAGGATTTTGTCTTGTTTTGTTTTCTTTTCTACCTTTTAAATATCTGTAGTGTAGGCAGTATGGTGCATCTGATACAAAAAAATTAGAATAGCTTTTTAAATGCCCTTGCCTATTAATTTTAACATCTATGTCATTTCTGGTTTTTTAATTAAATTCTATCTATGCTTTATATATAGCATTCTCTACATGTTTACAGGTCTAGTTGGACATTGTGATTTTTATCTTTCAGTGTGCTGAATGCTTTGTATTTATACAAGTATTCCTTGAACTTTGTTCATGGAGCCTCATATGATTCTTTTGAGGAATGCATTGATTGATCCATCGATTGGTTGGCTGATCCTGAGCAACTTTTCAAGTAGGGCTTGTCCCCACCCCCAGTACTGAGGCAGTGTTCTGAATCAGGTACCCAATGTAAGGGGATGCTGAAGTATGAGGTGTTCAGCTCTGGTCTTCAGGATCCCAGCATCCAGAGGGAACCTGGCCTCTGGCAAGGCTAACGCAGCTTTCTCACCTCTCAGCAGTCGTGCAGTACCACTCCCGCCCACCCCATTTTTACCACAGATAGAGGGTAAAGGTGATGCTTGTTTCTCACCTCTCAGCAATCGTGCAGTATTACTCCCACCCCACCCCATTTTTACCACAGATAGAGGGTAAAGGTGATGCTTGGGGTGGGTGTGGGGGCTCTAAGTGACTAGGGAGTCAAGAAACTTGCCCGCTCAGGTTTTAATTTTTAAGGAAGTTGGTCAGTTTATTATTGACTATAGAGAGAGGAGAAAATGGAAAACAATTCTGGTTTGTTTTAAATTCTTTTATTTCTAAGTCCTTTCTGTTATGTGAATGTGGCTGAATGTAGATAGTGCGACTTTTGTAAGATTTATGTGTTTTTGTTATGCTGACTGACCAATAAAACCATCTAAACTGGGGCTAGGGAGGTAACGGGTAAGAGACTCTGTCTGTTCTTCTAGAGGACCCAGGTTCAATTCCCAGTATCCGATTGGCAGCTCACAATGTAATTCCAGTCTGTAATTCCAGTTCCAGGGGATCTGACACCTTCACACAGATATACATACAAGCAAAGTACCACATAAAATAAAAATAAATAAAATCATTTAAAAGTTATCTAAAGTCCCCACCGTTCCTTCCTTCCAGATTCAGCTTCTTTAATAACCAGGATTCTGTGTCAGTCTTCTCTGTCATACAGAGCTGGTCCTTGTGTGTCTTTGCTGACCTTTAGGAGCCCATAGGACACATGCTGATGCTCTTCCTAATTCTTGTCTGCACTCTTTTTTCGTGCTGATTCATCTAGCTAAGCACCAACTCGACTTTTCTAAGAGCTGACTTTTAGTTTTATTAATTTTCAGTGGTTGATAGCTAGGTTTATTTTTATTGTTTTCTTCCTTACAATGACTTTAGGCTTAACATGCCTATCTTTTCTGGTTTTTTTTTTTTTCTTTTGAAAAGTGAAATCCTTTGTCCCTATTTTTCTTATAACCTTTTAAGTCTATAAATTTCTTTCTAAAAATGCATTGACCCTACCTCACAAATTCTGCAGTACTGAGTTTTAGTATCCATTGGTTCAATCTCCCACCCTGTTTTATATCCATGGATTATTTAGATGTGTGCTTTTTCATTTCCAGATAGTTTAGATTTTCCTAGCTATCTAATGGTTATTAATTCCTAATCTGATTCTGTGTGATTAGAGAGCACGCTCAGTATGTTTTCAGTTCTGTCAAGTTTACCCACACTTGTTCTTGTTCTATGGGTAAACATAGGGTCCATCTTGATGAATGGGTCATGTGCACTTGAGAGCAGTATGCATCCTGCAGATGTTGAGTATAACGTTCTATAGCTATCAACTAGGTCAAGGTGGTTGGATGATCTGTGTCTCCAGTGATTGGCAGATAAGATAGAATGGTAGCGTAGTTCTGTCAGGTGCTAAAGAGAGGTACTAAAATATTCCTCTGACTTAAGATTGCCTGTATTAATTGCTGCTGTGTTGTTGTCACAACTACTTTTCCTTAAATTTCCTCTGTTTGGGCTTTACGTTATTTTAAGCTCTTTGTTTATTTATTTATTTATTTAAGTTATTTAGATGCATGCATGTTGATGGCTGGGATGTGCTTCTTGATGAACTCACCCATTTCTCATTTTCTCTGGAAATCCAACATTAATATAGCCACCCTATCATTCTTGTACATATTAATGGTGTGTAGTCTTCCCAGCCATTTTCTTTTAACATTTATATTTAATATCTAACTATATAGACAACTTGTAGTTAAAGGTGCCTTTTATATTCACTCTGGTGGTCTCTGTCCTGTAAGTAATGTTCAGTACAGTTTATTCATTACTGGAGTTGGATTTAACCCTGCCATTAATTACTATGTGGTCTTTGATCTCCACTTTTCAATTATTTTTTTCTCCTTTCCTTCCTTCTTTTGGATTATCAAAAAGTTTTGGAAATCCATTGCCTCTGCCTTTGTGCTATTTTAGCAACTGTACCAGGGATTACAGTATGGGTCCTCAAGATGGTGTACATAGGTGCAATGTCATATCTTTTCATTAACGGCAGATGTGTCCATGAGTGGTATGGATTTCATATGTCTTATTCTGAATGTGGCGTAAACCCACAGGGCAACATCGTGACAATCCCTTTCAGTGGCCATATGTATGATAAAGGAAATTAAAATCCAAAATAGCCTCATATGTTTGCCAGCTATTTACGAATTCCATTGCTCTTCATTCTTCCCCAAGGACCTGAGCTTTTGCTTATCTTATGTCTCCTTCGCTCAGGGGAATTATTCCACGCATTTCACTGTTAGTGGTGATCTTGTTTCCTTTCCGTGGAGGCATTTCTACCTCATGTCACCTGGCAGGTACTTGATGGTGTCTGCGCATGTTCTCCCTAGTGAGAAGTCAGAAACGGCTCCCTGCCCTTCCTTCCCTAGAGGAGGAAGGATGTGGTGGTATTTGGCTTGGGAATGCAGTGCTGGGGTCCTTTGCTTTGTGCTAGTTTTTCGGTTTTCCTTTTACTTTACGCTGCTCTTTCCCTTGAGTTTACTTACTTTCTTATGTCCTCAGAATTCTGTCCTTCACAAAATGGAGGACATTTTCAGACTTTGTGCTTGTTTTCGTTGTGGTTGTTTGGTTGGTTGGTTGGTTGGTTAGTTGGTTGGTTGGAGAAAGAGCCTTACTAATAGCCCAGGCTGCACTTGAATTTGTAGTCCCCAGCCTCAGTCTCCCAGGGTTGGAGTTACAGCTGTGGACTATCATACCCAGCTCAGAAATTTATCAGAATTTATCTCTTAAATTCCATCTTGGTTTTCAATTATTTGAAAGTAACTTGTTTATTTTCTTGACTTTTTCTTTCTCTGTTTATGGACCTGTACTGTTCACTAAATCTGGGACACTTCACCCGTTATCTTATGGGTTCACTTATAAATGCATTTATGTACTTGAGGGATTTTTGAGACGGGGCTTGCTCTGTAAACCAGTCTGGTCTCCAATTCACAGTTCTCTTCTAATTTTACCCTCTCCAGGGCTGAAATCAGAGGTGTGCATCACCACACCCAGCAGATGTTATTCTTAAGCCGTGGTACCACTATGCCCCAACATCGATAACTGCCCCGTGGGTTCGTGGGGTGCTGTTAACTTGGTTTTTCCAAATGAGTTACTTTTCTTGATCTGTGCCCACGTCCACTGACCTTATCTTAGCTATCATGCTGTTAGGCTGACACAGTGGCTCATTTATCATTTCTTTTTGTACCGTTTGTGGACGCTGTCTTCCCTCTGCTATGACTCATTCACAAGCAGTGTGCTGCCCTTCCTGTCAGTAAGCACAGTCATAGCGGCTGCTTTAAAATCATGGGATGCTAATTCCATTGGAATTGTCTTTTCCATTTTCTTGCTTTGCCCCATAATTTTATATTGTATCTTAGAAATAATGACTGAGTGTTCTGGATCTTACTTCTTTCTTCCACAGAGAGGTAACATTTTTTTATTTTAGTAATGAGATAGCTTGGCTCTATTCAGACTGAAAACTGTCTCTAAGATCGTGATTTGCATGTTGCCCTCACATGTGAAATCTTACTTGGGTTGCTCGCAGTCAGTCCTGCACCCGGGAGCCAGCCACGGATTTGGGAAACATTTATATGAGGTTGATATTTCTCACACCATGTCAAAGCTTTGTTTTCAGGGTTTCCCTCCTTGGTTTTCAGTGTTTATGCTTAATCTAAACTCCGTGATTTCTTCAAGGCAAGGATCTTTAGTTGGCTATTGGAGTTCTAGCATACACATGCATGTAAAATTACTCATTTTTTCTAGAAAAAGACATTTATTTTGTGTAATTCCTTTCCAGGGATTTCTTCTCTCCAGACTCATTTTCATTCATAGGACAGTGCTTTCAGGCTAATTGTTATATTTAATTCACTACTTTATCCAAAATTTATAATTCTTCTCTGCTGGGGGCTTAATCTAGTAGAAGCTTATTCTTCCCATCCAAAGTTGAACCTTATCCCAGAAGTTTAAAAATATGAGCAGATAGAATGATTCTAGACACTGTTGTGGTTTGCTGTTCTCTAAATTACATTCTAAACTAAGCTTGCATTTCACTTTTTGTTAGTATGTGTATTGGTTAGCTTTTGAGTCACTATGACAGAATACCCGATAGAAACACCTTAAGCAAACAAGGAAGGCCTTATTCTAGCTCTGAGTTTCTTTGGTGTTCAGTATACAATCACTCGGCCCATGCATTTAGGCAGAATGTACACATGGTGAAGGAATTTCTTTAGTTCATGGTAGAGAGTAAGCAGGGAGAAAGACAGGCAGTGGCTCATGTCTGAGTACAGGCCCCAAGGATGTTTCCCTAGTAACATACTTCCTCCATAAAATCCTAGGACCTCCAAAATAATACCATCAACTAGAGACCAAGATTCAACACATTCGGGGAGGGAGCGTGTTTCTCATTTAAATCATAACACTGTATGTGTGTTTGCTTCTAAATAAAGGAGTTCCCAGAAGGTTTCTCAAATAGATTATCTTTCCACCTCTGTACAAACTATTGTTTAATTCTAATCCCCCAAATCCATTTTTTTGTAGCCCAAGCAGCTCCTTCTCCAGCTCTCACTGTAGACTCATTGGCAGCTGTGCGGGCTGCAAGATGAGTTCATGTGATCCTCAGATAACCCCCTTTCTGTACCTCAAATACCTAAAACTCTTAACACCTTAGTCCTGTTTTGCCCTGGTGCCTCTGGGGAAGACATCACATCACCCATTGTCCTTAGTCACCTAAAGTCACAGAATTGTACCAAGGTCCTATGTCAGCTTCTGATCTTTTACCCTGAGGAATGGTCTGAATTAACTTGCTAAATTGGCTGCTGGTGTACGGTCAGGATGGCAAAGGCAGAGGTTTGCTAGGTTGAATTCTTGGTGAAGCCCCAGGAGTCAGGTTCTGCACAGACTCCAGCTCCTGAGCATCCAAAAGTTCTAGCCCCACTTGCTTGGGAAAAGCAGAAGATACAGAATTAATGGGGTTCGGATTTTCCCTAGTGTCTTAGTACCACCTCTACACTGTTTAGGTGTACAGTGAAGACTGTGCAGTGAAGCACACAGTGCTTCCTAGGATGTAATAGGAGTTAATGCTGTAAGAATGGGCAGCCCTCTAAGTCTCTGAGAAGGAACACGTGTTGTCTGTATTCACTATTTAGAGAGTTTGTAACAAGGTAAGATTGGCAAAATCCATGATTCATGCGTCCTTCCTATCGGAGTAAAAAAGAACAGCTAGTAAAATGTACCATCGATTTCCTCTTTCCGGCTTTTTGACTGTCTGTTATATTTAAAGGGAAAAGAAATACATTAAATTCCCGTTCTAATAATAGCACAAATGGGGACCAAGTACCTACAGTGACAAGAAGAGAGCTCTTTCCACAGGAGGATTGTGTTGGGCCTAAATGAAGTTGACCACATCAGGTCATAGAAGGAAATCAGTGGTGTATGGCTCAATCCCATCATATCCCTAAATTGCATCCCCTAGTAGTGGCTAAATGCCGGATGTATGGTCAGGCTGGCAAAGAGAATAAGGCACTTTACTAGGTTGAATTCTTGTGAATCCACAGCAGTCAGGTTCTGGGTGACAGCAAACTGTGTCTACACAGGCTCCTAAGCATCCAAATGTCGCAACACCACTTGCTTGCTTTCAGTCATTGCTAGTAGATGTGATTCAGGGATACGATGAGGTTGAGCTACATGTCATCAACCTCCTTCTATGACTTGATGTCACTAAGGAACATCATCACGGGCAACTTAGTTTAGGCTCAAAGCAAATTTAGGCCCCAGAGAGTTCTGAGGTAGAGCTTGGGAGTTAGCTTCCAGGGACTTCAGTCGCAGATGGAGCTGTCTAGTTGTATGCCTCTGCACTTGGCCTATCTTTGATATCAGCTGTTGTATATCAACAGGACACCATCAGAAAGTCAGTCACACATTTATTAAGGAAAAAAATAATGCTTACAGGAAAACACAAGCAATAATCTTTTTGATGTAACTGAAAAGGAAAAGAACGGAGTTCCGTGCGCACATCTGTGCATCGGGAAAGCTGGGGGATGACATCTGGTGACTCCCTCCACTTTTTTCTTATGACAGGGTCTCTCTGATCCTGAGGCTTACAAATTTGGCTCCACTGACTGTTCAGTGGGCCCCAGGGACCCTTCTGTCTCTGCCTCCCCCACTCTGGAATGACAGGTCCATCTTTTGAAATGGGTGCTCATGATGGAACTCGGGTCCTCATGGATGTGTGGGAGGCACTTCACCAGGCTAGCCGTCTTCCCAGCATCCGCCAAGTATTTCCACACGTGTTTTCTAAAGCAGCAGCTAGAACTTGTAACGTGAACTTCTGTGATGCTGCTGAGGTACTCTGAAGAACCACAGTCCTTGTAATTAGCTGCATTAATCATGAAGACCAAATGTATTCTCAGCTTCTACTGTGTGCTAAGGGTCGAGATGTTTACCCAAGAAGACAGCTAACATGGCTCTCTTGTATGCGGGCTGTAATTTCCACTTGACAGAGTGTGTGTTTGTGTGGTGGGTGTTTGCTTTTCATTTACCCACTTAGAGCTTTATCATCCTTTTGGAAATGTATTGATTTATTCGGTGAAGTAGAAAGCGAAGGGAAGAGGGAAGGGCTGTGCTACAAGGCAAGTGCACTTCCCCCACCTGTCATCAGTCCCTGCACTACCTCTGACCAGGTGGTCCTTCTACACTATAAATGCAGACATTCGTTTGCTTCGTATTCTGTCAACAAACAGCTCCGTTTTTAAAAACTATAAACTTCAGCATTCCCCAGTTTTGCATTAGAGCACTGCATGCTTGGCCTCTCCACCCGGCATGTGGAGATTGTCGAACTGTGTCCTCTGTGTGTAAAGATGACGTATCCTCTTCTGTCCTAGCATCCCCGCGTTGGAGGCAGGCGGGAAAGGTCTGTACTGTGTATCTCCACAGGCCGCCTTGCCGAGGGTAAATAAAGGACATCCATCCATCAGCTTTCAAGCTGCCACCCATTTTGCTTTTCCCCAGCCCCCACATCTCCCTGAAGCTGGGGGAAGGAAGCTCTGATTATTTTTGCCTATTTCTAGCAGAGCTTAGCATGAACAATTAAATTTAGGGCTTCCCTGTGGTCTGTGAATAAAATGCACAGTGCTAACCATCAGGGCACAAAGGCAGATGACAACAACAACAAAAAGATTTTTTTTAATTTTTTATTTCTTGTTTACCCTTCAAGACACTGTTTACCTTATCACTGAAGGGGACCTTCTCATCTCGTCGCTTTCAGAAATGGCCCCAAGTTTATTTTCTCGCTCTCAGTCTCAGACTGACCAGTGATGGACTGAACATGTCGACCACTGCCAATCCTCCTTTCTGGGTCTGGCAGGAGACAAATGTGTCCATCCGACCGTCTGTCCGTCCATCCCTCTGGCCACCTTTCTGTCTCAGGCTTTTCTATCTTGTCTCATGTCTCTAGTGTGTGTGTCCTCTCTTCCTCGTCCTCACCACCTCTCCACACCCTCTCCTTCCTTTTCCTTGATTTTCCTGTCAGACCTTTTCCTTGCTCCTTTCAACCCGAATGATTTCCCCCTTTCTCCCTCTCTAAATTTACTTCACAGCAGATTGTCTTGTAGTAAATCACCCAAAACCCAAATAGCACTAAAGCATTCTGATACAACATTAGCATTTGCTTAACAAGCACAAGATAAACATTAAACAAAGAACTGCATTTCTTTATTAGAGGCTGCAAGATACATAATCCATGAGCACAAGAAACATGGGACCCAGTGGATATGCAGATGTGTGTTATTTCATTGGCGCTGGGCGGCCTTGTTAGAAAAGGTTTTCATCTGAAGGCTTGGGGGTGGATGGTTGACTGTCCCTGGTGGGGCTGTAACTAGATACAGAGACTGTTGCGAGCTAGGCTGGGCTCCCCGGTGGACCTGCTGATTGGACAGCCTGAGGAAAACCTGGGAAGCATCGGGAAGTGAACTCAATCACCTTGGGGATGATAGGGTAGAACCAGATGAAGGCATTTGACTTCTTTTGTAACTCCCACTAAGGACAGATTGCCAGTGCGATCCAGCCTCCGTAACTGCAAATCAGGCCCTTCCCCTATGCCGATTTCATTAGAATGGCCAGCATGGTGCAAAGAGGGAGAGAGAAAAAAAAAAGGAAAAAAAAAAAGGTTAGACACAGTAATTTTACAGGCAGGCGGGTACAAAAAAAATCTGCATAATTAAGCAGTCAAGGCTGCTAATAGGGGAGTTTATATGCTCTGGGACCAGGCAAGGGCAGCACATATGGATATAGCGCTGGATATTAAATCTACGGCATGCAGACTTACTCCAGGGCCCTCAGAGAAAAGGCTAATTATAGAGAGAGGAATTGTGTTTACTGGTCTGTCTTGGGCAAAGATGGTGAAAGAAGTGCAACCAAGTTTTGCAGTTAGACATGAACAGGCTGCTAATAGAGATATCAAAATATGTGCTCCTGCTTGCTTCCCACCTAATCAACACAACATTATAGATTCTGAGGACACTGCCCCAGCCCCCAGCACAGCCCGAATGCCAGGAGTTGGCTTTCAGGCAGCAAGTGCACCCAGGATGCCACCAGGTCAGGCTAGGAGTGTGCTTCTTATTAGATGGTCACCATTTAATCTAGACGAGGCTCTTTATCATCAATACTTTTTTTTTATTTTGGAATTAAACTAGCCCTGTTTTAAAAATGGCAGTGCTCCTGGGCATGGGCCCGAAGTCAGCACTTAACTCAGACATGGAGAGAGTAAGTGGAAGTTGCAGCGGGCAGGGATAAGCCTTGCCAGATAGAGGGCGTGCTTCTAGAAGGGTTCCAATGGGATGGACATTAACATTTCATAATGCAGATCAAAGGTACTGAGAAAACCCACAGGCCCCTTTGTCACAGGCCTCTAATGACGGCCTCATCCAGGAGCTGAGACGATTTCTTCAGATTATTAAAGAGATGCATTTCATATTTGTATGTATGTATGCATATGTGTATGCCTGCCCTTACTTATTTATTTAATTCCATACAAAGAACGTTTTCTGAAGGGGACTGGAGTGTGGGCCATTTGCCCCAGGCTGGATGTGCCGAGGCATGCTGGGTTGTTCCAGGGGACCACAGCGTCCTGCAGATTTCCTTTCCAGAGATGCAGTCTGGACCCTTTGTCCTTTAGGAAGCTTCCTGAGGAAAACAACAGTCCTCTCCAACACAGATCAGCGCCGTGTGCTTGGGCCATTTGTGAGCTTGTCATGCATTCCATTGCTTATCCCTGACACGGAGGGCCACAGAAGAATCCCCCTGTCTCAGCTCAAGATGCACTCAAACCTCAGGCTTATGAAAGTAAACAGCAGCTGATCAGCCAGACACTGGGTCAGGCTCGCCTGACATCTGGGCTCTTCTCAGAGGCAGGGAATTCAGTGCTAATGAGAAGGCATGAGCCTCTGCTTTGAAAAGCAGGAGTTGCAGAGGCTAAAGACTAGACACGTGAGCCCCTGAAGAGCATGAGGGGCTGGGCACCTTTCTCTTGTCCCTTGCATTGTTCACTGACTGACCAGAGGTGTTCGTTTTCCTGAGCACGGCTGTTTAGACATCACAGCAGTTGGTTAGGATGGGAAAGGTCTTGAGAGACTAGTCCATTATTGCAGGCGCCCGATGCTGATATTTCCTACAGAGCTTTATAAATTTATATTTCCCTAGCAATTATTGAGTTCTTAAAATCAGATTGATCCTCAGAATTGTTTTAATCCAGTCACTTCTAACATCTTCTAACATTTCCAGAGGTCGCAAAGAGGTAGCATCCTAAAGAAAGGAAGCTCAGATTGCCACCGCTCAGCAAAAACAGTGTGGGGCCAGTGGAAGGCAGTAGCCGTCAAGCACTTATTAAGACCATTCTTTTTATCCCGTTCTCTCTACTGGAGACTTAAAAATATAAGACAAAGATAAGCTGGTAGCACTAAGGAGAGGTCAATACCTGGGAAACGATAGGAACTAAATGTAGCATATGCACAGGGTAGGCCTAGCTGCTATTTCATGGCTTGTCAGGGGACAGTGGGGTTGAACAGAACAGGCAGAATGCCACCTGCCCAGAAAAAGGGATAAAGTATTATATTTTTTTTAGATGGAAATAAATATGAGGGGCAAGCTGAACACAAGACTGCCTTACTTTTTGTAACGTGGAGGCTGGACAGAAGTCAGAAAGCTGGGTGCGAGGCATGCCCTAAGAATGGTGTGAATGGCAGATCTCTTTGCTCATTGACCGGTTCTAGGGAAGAATCAGTTGTGAGCCCCAGTCCACAGGTGGACTGTCCATGTCATAGTCCGGCAAGTTCACCAGGCCCCTGCCTTCCCTGATTCTCTCTCCTGGTGTTCTTCCCTCATCCATTCAGCTAACAACCAGCCACAGGTGTTTTGAGAACAACACTTGTAATTGATCAAGATAAAGAGGAAACTTGAGAGTCATTTACCATGAAGGGGAATATAAAATGCATATTGGGAAAAATGAGCAGTGTGCTCTAGGAATCCTAGAAGGTACGGTCAGAATTCAGCACAAAGGTCATTCTGAGTGAGAAGGGAAGGTTGGGAATACATGCCAGAGCAGCAAATGGCCTCCCTTTCCATCCTCATCTCTTGCACCGACCTCTGATTTTAGGTCAGCAAATGTATATGATGCTTGTGTTTAGATAACACCAGATTGCCATTTTAAATGTTACTTGTTCAGCCCCATCCACACAATTTATAATCCCCTACCTCCCCCCCACACACATTCTCTCTTACACACCCATACACAAACATTCACTCATACACAAGTACACTCACACACATTCATACAGTATACTCTTGCACATACACAGACTCACACATACAATTGGTAGGAGAAAGAAGGAACAACATAGTCAGAGCTGCTGTTGGCTGTGCCTTCAGAGGAAGGGGTTTTCAAAAGCGGGTAACTGTTATAAAGCCGACCATTATCATATGCTGAGTTTCCTCACAATGTCTAGGTTACATTTAAAAACTAGCAAAAGGTCTCTGCTACCTTTACCCAAATGATCCCACATGTCCAGGAGCCTGGCCAATGTGTGAGGGGCGGTGGCACCAGGAAGCCCGCTCGCAGGAGGAAACTGTGGCTGTAGCAGTGTGACCAACCACATCCTACTCTGGACAGCCTCGGTGTCTCTACCCTGCGGCCACTGATTCAGGTCTGCTGGTCAAGTTCTGAAAACCCCAGAACTGCCTTGAAGAGGTAGCCACTGGGCTCCAAAGGGGATGGTGGCTTTTGTGTAGCCCTGTCTTCTCACAACCACACTGTAATCCAAGCCCCTCTCTGTCCCATAAAACATAGCTTTATCTCCCTATTTTGACTATTTGGAGTGAAGGAGGAAAACAGAGAGGAGGGAGAAATTACTAAATGAATTTTAAAGATTAAAAGCAATTATAAAAAATATTCCAATGCATAAAGGAACATATGCTTAGTGCTTAAAACCACAAGTAAATAACATTGACTGTAGTCACTGTGGGCTAGGCATTTTTGATGGATTGATGGGTAGCTAGATAGATAAATAGAGAAATGATAGATAGATGATTTCATTCTTGATACTTGATCTGTGCTGCTTGGTTGAACTTCATCACACCCAATGCCATAGATACTTGATACTCCCATTATGTAACCATTTTAACTAAGGCGTCATTAAGGTAACCACATGAAATTGCACAGCCTGTGAATGGCAGAGTTGGCTGCCCCACCACTGAATAATTCTAAAGTCTGAGTTGCTCAAACTCTTCCACCATGTTTCCTGGGAAGAAGGGCCTTGGGGAGACTGTCTCTGAAGGGTTTTATAAACACTGCTTTTTACCCGCTACAGTGGAAGTTGGTTTAGGCCTTTGGTAGAGGTCTGTGTTCACGGATGTGCATGCTGTGTGACCCCGCCCCCTGCTGAAGCAACTTCTGTAGCTGTAGAAAAACTGACAGATTATAAAATGATCGTAGTCCAAGTGCTATGAGAACTCAAACCCTAGGTTAGAATGAAAGGGTTTTGTAGTATACTGAGAGGAATAAAAATAGAGTTTGACCATGCAGTATCTTCATGTTTGTCCGAAATTTGTATGTAAGCATTAGGCACGTGGGCTGAATCCCACCCATGCCTGCTTTCTTCTGCCCTGGGGAAGCTGTATGTGGAAGTGAAGCACACGGGGTGGTGCTCGTAACTGCCAGAGTGGGAATTCATGGGCACAACAGGGAGGTTCTGGTGTTGCTTGCAGCATGCTACTGTTGGGACTTAGAGGAGGAAAATGCCACTGCTGGGCCTTATTTTCAACAATTTTTTAAAATATCAATTAATGCAATCAAATGTAGTACAGGGAAATCTTTGCATTTACATTTCTCAGGGCCAGGGAGGGTTTGTTTGTTTCTATTCAATTCCAGTCCTTGGAGCAGCACTATATGGTTTCGTTGGTATTTTCAAAATCAACTCAGTCAGTTATATTTAACAGTCTATATGAAACTCTCCACATGAGGAAGAGAAAATAGCCTTGTAACTGGTACCATTTGTGAGGGAAACAAATGGTTCTGCCTAGTTCCATGCAGCTTGAAAATAATGGCGGTTTTGGTTGTGAAAAACAGATATTTTTTTGTTCTTAATGAAATGAATCATATCAGTTTTCTTATCCACAACAGCAAAATTGCAAGATGTTATTTCTTCCTGTGTTAGTCTGATTCTTCATTGCCACATGTTCAACTAACTCTTAATGAATTAAAAAAAAAAAAAGAACAGTGACAAACACTGAGTATCATATTTTCATTCTCAATCCACCTTTAAAGAGACATTGAAATGGATCAGCAAGATAGCCAGAAAGACCCAAACTGGAAGTGTGCTTTTGAGAGCTCTGAAGCTTTCTACCCATCAACTAAACATTAAGCAACGAGGTGGTCTCCTGCATTCCACGCAGAAGATCCCAGGAAACCATCGTTGATGAGTGTAGTAAAAAACTTGAGTGGAGCATGGTAGCGCACGCCTTTAATCCCAGCACTCCGGAGCCAGAGGCGGGAGGATCTCCATGAGTTTGAGGCCAGCCTGGTCTATAGAGTGAGTTCCAGGACAGCCAGGACTGTTACACAGAGAAACCCTGTCGAGAAGGGTGGGGGTATGGAAACTTGTCTACAAAGTGACATTTGATTACTTGTATTCCCCTTAATCTTGTGCCTGAATGCAGACTTGAGCCAGACTCTACCAGTAACCGCTGGTGTGAGTGAGCAGACCAATTAGGCTCTTGCTGGGAAGCGGTGTATCATCTGGAGACTGGCTGAGCATTTGTGTTATAGCCTCCTCTGCTACCCCATTGAACACACTTTGGAAATTGTGAAAGATGCATAAATATAACTAGGAACCATTAAGCTCATAGTCCTCTTCAGGTGGAAGTTTGAAGGGGAGTGGAGCACTGAGCACCTCATTATGGGGCGAAGAGAGAAGACATGAATTTGACGTAGATAGAAACTTTATTTAACCTCTTGTGCTTAAAAGTTTGCTTTGTCCTGACCAGAGAGTCTGGAGTCTTCCAGTAGACGAGGTTATCTTTAGAACTAACTGACTGACTTCTGGACCAGTGTGACTACATTGATTTGGAATTTTCCTACAGTTACCATTGTAAGACAAAATGTCTAGTCTCCGTGGCAGAGAGGTGGCCAGATTCGGAGTCCTTTGCTTCTGCTGGACTGCGGCTTTTCTTCTTCCTCTTTCTCTTCCTGTTGCTCCTCTTTTTCTTCTTCCTCCTCCTCCACTTTCTCCTTCTTCAGCCTGAGCTTTCATCTTGAGAGTTGTCCCATGATATCCCATGTCCCATCATGTGGGTAGAGGAAGAATAAAGGACTGGAAGGCTGTTACACTGACCCCCTCTTTTCAGTCTTCTAAGTAGATAACTACAATGGGGCCTAATTCGCTGAGATTCTGTGTTTCATTTCTGTGGGTGTATATTCATATTTGGAGTGTTTGGATACACACGTAGGTGAATGTCCTGTACATATACACACGTGTGTGGAGGCCCAGAGAAAAACCTCAGGTTTTGTTCCTTAAATATGCCATCCTCCCTGTTTTGAGACAGGATATCTTGTTGATTGGACAGCAAGCCCAAGGGATTCTCCTGAATCCACCCTTCCAATGCTTAGTTTATAGAAGCACTAAAAACCTATGCCTACCTTTTCCCATGACTTCTGGGAATCCAATACTGGACCTTGTGTTTGCAAAGACAAGTCTTTAGCAAGCAAATTGTCTCCCAACCCTATTTTCAATTCTTTGCTATAGATGGAGGCAACATTCAATTAAGTTCTCTTCCCATTCCTAAAGATGTATTGTTCTTGGCTGGTTTTTTTTTTCTCTACATAAATACTTACATATACTCAGTTATGGTGATAAGTTTAAAAGAGACTGAAAATACTTACCCTACTTAGTTATTTATATATTTGTATAATGCTTTTAATCTAGATGTAGTGACTCTGATTTGTGTTTGGAGGGCCTTTTCTCCAGTATTCGGGGGCAAGAGATAATTGTTTGTACAAGTCAAGTCTTCCTTGGAGCATTTTACAGCATAACCATTATGTCATCACATAGCCCCACGTGTTCGCTGTCCTTTGGATTGTCAAATGTAAGGACTCTCATGCTGGTCTCTGTCCTAGACATTTGTGCTGTGCTTTTCCAAGAAAGAAGCTGATGAATGTAAGCCAAATGTGGCATTCCTACAGAAAGAACACAAACTTGACAGTTGCATGCATCCACATTCTATTTAGATTGCTTGAGACAGCTTTGGAATTCTGTGTTGATTGTACCATGCGTCATGAGGCCAAAGTGGAGCCTATAAATGCATAAAATGTATAAGGCCATCACTAGACAGCCGAGGGACATTATCTCAATAGAGTTCCTGCTTGTGTGAGGGGGTTTATTGTCTGCCTCTGTTATATTGACACAGTGTGCAGTATTTAAACTTTTAAGACAGATCATGAATGAGCTGCTTCCGGTTTTAGAAAAATTGTCATAAAGATAGAGGATTAAAAATTTATTGTGCCCAAAGCATCTTTATAATTTGGCATTATAGTCTGAGAAATATTTAATAGCTTTGCATAAAGTAATATAAGAAATTATATCTGAGAAAGAGCTACCGATAATTATTATGTCTCATTCTTCATTTAACAGATAACACTTGTAACTAGCCCATGCTTTCTGGTGAGCTGTTTCCTCTACAGTCTTTAGGTTTAGTTTTTGACCTAAGAAACCCCATAAAGGTATTTATTCTTTCATTATTCTTCAAAGGAAATGAAAGTCTTCGTGCCATGAATCACCTCTTTTCCTTCTTCCTTTGTTCCTTCCTCTTTCCCTCCCTCCTTTCTCTCTTCCATCATCACCAGCAAACCAGCTCTATCCTTTACATCATTCTTGACTGACGGAAAACAGCAGAAGGAAACAGAAATTAGTGTGAGTCATTGGTATGCCAGTAACATCTTGGCTTCAGCATGGAGAGCTGATGCATCCACAGTGATGCCCAAGAGAGAGAGCAGGCTAGGAGCACACTGCAGTCATCAATGTTCCACATAGAAGAAAGCTGTGTGCTTTAAAAAATACATATATGATTGGTATTTGCCCAAATGCTCAATTTACAATGACCAAGTACTTAAGGAAGTATAGGTTGGAATAGACAAATGAGGTTGGTCTTTGTTTCTAAATAATTCTAATTCTATACAGAAGCCCTCAAGCTTAGCTTTTATGGGGTTCCTCAATTTAGAATGACCAAGTACTTCTTAAGGAAGTACAGTTCGGAATAGACAAATGAGGTTGGTCTTCGTTGGCCCTCAAGCTAAGCTTTCACGGGATTCTGGTGACAGTTTAACTTCATCATTGGCTTACTGCCATTAAGACAACATCAGGATTCAGCCAGTTAATTCACAAGTTGTATGATCAGAAATATTTCCTTCTTTCAGATTGATAGATCAGATCAAATTGGAGAATCTGGAGATGGCGGGGGGGGGGGCATCTTTAACTCTCTCTCTCCATTTCCAAAATTTCTCATTCTCCAGCAGGTTTTGCATGCTCACTAAAACTTTGACTTCCTAATGGGGGGAGAAAGAGCTTGGAGACTGGGTTGTTTAGGACAGGGGGCTTTAGATGGAGTAAATTCAACCCTTGATGAGTCTGGGCTAAGGGGCCACATGGCATAGAAACGCCAACAGCTTCATGCACAGCAGTAAGAAAACAATAACTTTGATTAACAATGCAAACTTCTGTACTTAAGCAGAAGGGGTGTGTGTGTGTGTTGTATACATATGTACACATACACATTGTATGCAGGTGCATATACCCATGCATACAGATAGGAAAGCAGAAGTTGATGCTAGACCTTCCCCGAACATCCTCCACTTTAGTTTTCTTGAGACAGGGTCTCTTCACTGAACCTGAAGCTTGCTAGCATCTGGGATCCATCTTTCTCTTTACCATCCCACACCCCCATTCCTGGTACTGGGCCTGGTTTTAAAATAGATGCTGAAAATGCAGACTCAGGCTCTAAGCTTATGTTGTGAGCACTTTCCCCCTGAGCCATCTTTCCAGGGGCAAATTTACTTATTTTTTTAAGTAAAGGTTTGGTGGACCATTGGAACCCTGGGTTGAGAGATGCTTGAGCTCTTGTTGGTCCTAACTGTAACATCCCCTCAGGGCATCCTAGCTGTGGCTTCTTGTTTCAATCATTTCTCTTCACTTAGACAAGTCCACACTTACCTTGTCCTCAAGTACCCTTCCAACCTTGAAATTTCCAGTTTACCTGAGTAGATAAGTTTACTTATCCTCTTATTCTTCAATACTTTCCTAATTTACTGATTCACCAATATTTTACATGTTTTAAAAAAGCAAAACGTCCTAGAGTCTCTCAGAGTACTTGAGCCAACAGCTGCTCCATTGTGAAGTATTTATTAGGATGTATCTGAGTAAGTGGATGATGGCAAAGAGTGTCCAGCCATCTACCTTGGGCCACATTGCATTTCTGATCTCTCTGAGCACTGGGAACATTTCTTGGTTTTGGAAAGGTGTAGTCACCTTAGAGTAGCTGTGTATCACCCACCGTTAATCTCAAGTATAGAAGCTTCATCCAAGACATAGCCTGTGAGAAGGTACTGTGTGGATTTCCGTACTGCACACCGAGTTTTCTTTTAAACGTGTGGCTGCAGTATTTTCCTTTGCTAATATATTTTGACATCTCCTTGTTGTAACCTGCTGTTCTCTTTAATTGCTTATTGTTATTAATTACATAGTGGTGGCGTAGTCGGCTGCTTGAGCCACTTGGCTGTAAAGAAATTCATTCATCATTATTGCTGTTAGAGCTACAGAAAATTGCAAGCATTCTGCCCAGAGATGAATGTTGTGTGCTCGCATCCAGTAAGATTTGGAACGTGGACCAAGTCTTTCTGTCTGCCGCACTTCTCATCTGGGCTGGCAACACTTTCCTTTGCTCTGTCTCTGTTGTTACTTTTGTTTTGTTTAGCTCTGTTGCATTAGTCCTTAGTGGCCTGCCTCTCCAGCGCAGCGGCTGTGTTCTCAGCTCTCTGCTCTTTCTCCAGGCTTCTCCTCATATCCCTCCCTGTAAATTTTCCCTCTCAAGAGTCTCCTGGTCATAACACTCCCGCTTTCACAGCTTTGTTACATATGCATCTCAGTTTAAATCACTGGTGCTGGTTGGACATTATCTTGATTCCCTACCTTTCTGAAAAAGTGGTCATGACCTTCTTAAAAATAACAAATAGAGATCAGATGCGCTTAGCATCTTCAGTCAGTAGGATGGTTGGATGGATGGATGGATGGATGGATGGATGGATGGATGGATGGATGGATGGAGTACAGTGATAACCTCAGGCTGTGGGTTTACCCACATCTTGTTACTTTTTGACAGTTGCAGCATCTTGAATTCTGAACATAATTTAGCATACACAACCCCACAGCTGCCTGTGCTGTGTAACAGCCAGACCAGTGCGCCTCTCTGCCTTCTGGCGGCATGACATTAAATTCACACTAGTTAAGCTAACTGAAATTGAGCCTCCTTGAACCTTCCTAAATAAAACTAGTGGCCTTAATTACAGCCGGGCAATTTAAAGGTTATGGAGCTCTAACCAGTACTGCAGTATATCACTTTAATAACGCAGAGGAAATTTTCTCTGAGGGGTGGCATCCTCTGATTAGGAGAATACAAGTTTCACATTTCCAATAAACTGTTTTTAGAAATCTTACTGCGTTGATGGCACCATTACCTTCTTCTGTTTTTCAAGGCCAAGTTCCTGAGGTCACACTAGGAAAAGATAAAAGGATGCATATAGGATTGTGAGTTTTTACATTCGCTGCTTTCTGGTTTTCTAACATTGCCTGCAAGTGGGAAGAGGCTGAGTTGTTGGGCATTAGAGAGGACCCACATACACAACTTCTATCTACACGTGCCATCACAGACACAATTTGTGGTTTGGGATAAATGTAGATTCTAAACACCATAGTAAGCCAAAGATTTCATCTCTGCGATAAGTAATCAACCAGATAGTTTCTTATGAAATGGTTAGTCGTACAAGGATGATTATCTTTAAAAATGCCTAAGTAGAGGCTGGAGAGATGGCTCAGCAGTTAAAAGCACTTGCTGCTCTTGCAAAGGTTTTTCGTACCAATATGGTGGCTCACAACTGTCTGTAACTTCCATTCTAGGGGATCTGACCCCTCTTCTGACTTCCATGCATAAGGCATACATGTGGTGTACATACATGCTTGCAGGAAAACAATCATTCACATAAAAATAAGAGTAATTCAATCTTTGGCAGTGGGGAAATGGTTAAGAGCATGTGATTTCCCGCTCCTCCATGATATACGTGAACATTCACCTGTTCTGCTTCAGCTGGCGCCTGTTCTCATGTTCACCTACTACGGATGCACACACATGAACATAGTTCAAAATGGTAAAGATTTCATTTTAAGAATGCCCGACTGTCTTTATCCCTAAACCTGCGGATAACATCACAGAAGCTGTTAAACCTCACTCCATCTCTGTTTGTCTGATTTGTATTTCTTTTGCAGTGTTTTTCTTTCTTTCTTTTTTTTATCATCAGCAGTAGCAGGCTGTGCTTTCTAGCAAAGATAAACAGCTTTTCAGTGTTTGGAGACGTTTTCCACATAGCTAGTGGCTTTATGCCAAACAGCAGAAGATTTTTTTTAAAGAAGGAAAAGCAAAGGCCCTGACCCTTGCCGAAAACTCAGCCCTACACTGCAGAAACATTCCTAATGCGGCCCGTGTCTGGTCCACAGTTCCCATGGCTGGCCCACCACCATGTGGGCAGTGTTGACCGCTGCACCTCTTCACTCTCAAAGATGTTTCCCGCATGGATTTAACATCCGCAGGTTGCAATTAGTTTATGCTGCATGAGCTATCCTCTTGTGATTTTACCAATGTATGTTTGGGTTCTTCCTTCCTTCCTTCTTTTTTCTTGTTTTTTGTTTTGCTTTGCTTTAGTTCAGTGCTTTAAGGTAAATTTACCTGTGCTGCTGCCAGTAAAAGAAGACCAAAATGTGAAGACATTGAAAGTTAGGTATTTGATGTAAAACAAGAGAATCTGTGAGCTAAGGGAATGATAAATCCATATGACTGTTTTAACTAATTAAAAGAATGGAACCTTGTCATAAGAATATCAACTTTTTAAAAAAAAAAAAAAGCTTTTTTAGAGCCTGGGAAATAGTGAACTGTGTATCTTGTAAGCATGGGGGCCTAAATTCAGTCCCTAGAACATGTGTGTTTTGCCAGGCTTGGTGGCACACCCTTATAACCCCATCTCTGGAACATGTGTTTTACCAGGCATGGTGGCACACCCTTATAACCTCATCCCTAGAACACATGTGTTTTACCAGGCATGGTGGCACACCCTTATAACCTCATCCCTAGAACACATGTGTTTTACCAGGCATGGTGGCACACCCTTATAACCTCATCCCTAGAACACATGTGTTTTACCAGGCATGTGGCACACCCCTATGACTTCAGGGCTAGAAAGGTGAAACAGATCCCTGGGACTAGCTGGCCAGCCATCTCTACTCAGTAAGCTTTCAGTTAGTCAAAGACCCTGTCTCATAAAACAAGGTGCATGAAGTTCCTAAGGAACCCAAGGGTGACACCTGCCTTCCACACACACACAAACACAAATGCGCACAGAGGCACACATGTACATCTGCACTCATGCACACAGAAACACACATGCCCATAATGCCCATACAAATACACACCTAGAAAGAAAGAACGCTTGCTTGTATACCATGGTATACAGTTCAGAAATGTCTCTGTGACCTATGACAGAAGAGTTCTGTTTATGTACGACTCATGTACCCTGTGTGTACCCTATGTGTGATCCATGTACTGTGCGGGGGTTGTGGCATCCTCTTACCGTCCTGCATCTTGCAGTACTATATAAACTGGTGAATAATGCAACACAGCACCCAGAGTCACCTTGGTTTGAAGGTGCCCTGGGCTGCCTGCCATTCAACTCTGCTAGGAAGGTAAAGTGCACTCTTGAGTGATGAAGACCTTATTTCTGATCACACAGAACACACTACGCAAAATGCAAGTCATGGTTTTGAACTTGGCCTTGTGAAGTTGAGAGAGAGAGAGAAAGAGAGAAAATCAGAGAAGTACTCTAAGGGAAGGAGAAGCAACAAAGAAGTCCTTTTCAGTATCCTCTCCGTGGAAACTGGATGCCTTTTCTTATGGTGGAGACTCACCCACATTCTGTAGCAGGAAGCAAGTTTCTATGCAGACCTAGCAGGCTCCTTTCAAGCCTAACTTCTTCGTCCCCACTCCCACCCTTGCACTTGGTTTGCACTGATGTTAGTTTTCTGTGTGTATGTGTGGGTGGGGTTAGCAGGTAGATGCACATGTGTGAGGGACCACTGGGACCTGGGGCTGTCTGACTACTCTAGGCTAGCTGGCTGGTAATCTCCAAGAGTCTACCTATCTCTACCTCCTTAGCTCTGGGATTAAAAGTACATGCTACCGTATACAATGTTTTTTTAAAGAATTTTTAAGTTGCCCCCCCCACCATGTGTGTGGTATCCAAGAGAGTTCAGGTGCATGTGTCCACTGAGGTCTGAAGGGCCAGATCTCCCTGGAGCTCAGGTTACAGGCGGTTGTGATCCTCAGGATATGGGTGCTAGAAACTGAACTCAGGTCCTCTGCAAGAGCAGTAAAGACTCCTAAGACCGGAGCCACCTCTCCAGCCCTCGTGCCTGACTTCGTACCTGGGCTCTGGGGGAATGAACTCAGGTCCTCATGTTCCTACAGCAGACGCTGAGCCATCTCCCAGCCCCATGCTTTACTAAGAAATATGTGTTATCTTATTTGTTTGCTTAACAGTACTTTCTCTTGGGTTGGGGCTGTCCACAAAGTTTCACAGGAGCTTCTCCTGATAACTTCTGTTATTTAACAAAGCTTTTAAGAGCGAAGGTCTCTCCTTTTAAGTCTGTTTGGCATCACCATATGTTTTCATTGAGCCTTAAGCTGTGAGGTGCATGTTTAGACTCATTAAAAGGAAAAGACATCACTAAAGGTGCCAGAGCATTGGTCAGACTGGAGGCTTATCTTAGTCGGTGTGCTTGCCCCAGCCCCCACTTGTGCCAAACAGGGTTGCTGAGCCCTTCGGGGCCAGAGGAAAGCCACCTTTTCAGGGGTTTATTGTTTATTGTTTAAACAACATTCCAATGTTTTCCTGCTCTGTGAGCATATTCTAATAGGCTTTCATTCACACGGCCAGTGATAACAGCCAAGGCATTGGACGGTACTGCATCTCATAGCATCTAAAATCCCCCTGCCTGCCTATCCCACCCCATCCACCTGGACCCCCTGCTAGTTTCCAAGCTGCTGATGTTTATGGGGCTCCAGGCAGCCCCTGGGCTCTTTAAGATCTGCTGGGTACTATGCAGCCTACCCCAGTTGAATCATTTCCTGCTCCCGTCCTGCTGATAATGAGAAGTTCAAGACAGGAAACAACACTGTCAGTACCAGTGGCTTTGCATAGAAAGTCCAAAAACATTGCAGCTTTTAGACTATTGGCAGAAAAAAAAATCATCAGGACCTGAATTACATGGAGGCTTGCACCTCACAGTCTCAGAATACTGTTGTAGCTCGGGCATAAGGTTTGCATAGATAGTGTTGGGCTTTCTGTGAGATGGTGTGGCTTAGGCACTTTGTGCATAGAGGGTCACCATCTGGGTCACTGGTTGGTTGCTCACATTCTCAGGGCTCTTTCCTTTGTATTGTAAAATGTCTTATCCTTAATATCTTCTTGCCCCTCTCAGTGGTTTAAGAAGCCTGACAGAACCAAACATTGCCAATGAGGAAGCTTTCAGAAAGTACCCGTCCGTCTTCAGGCAATTTCATCTTCATGTTAAATTCTTTCAGAGAATAAATAAGGCCAGAACTTTCTAGCTGCTGTGAAGGTGGGCGGGGGGAGGGTCCTACGCTGTTTAGTTCTCTCCAATTCTGCCTTACTCTGGGGCTTAATGACTAATCTACTGGCGGACTTTGCAGCCTAAGTTGTGTTCTCCATTGCCAAATTAGCACCTTGGTGTGTTTATGTTACAGTTGTGAAATATGTGCCGTGTGTAACGCAACAAATTACCATGGCCAGAGCGCCGCGGACCTGAGAAAGAATGGGATGGCTGTGTGCATGGCAAATTGCAGTGCAGGCTGCCTATTTTTCTAGCCCTGGCTTCCAGGGTGAGCCAGTGTAGCCGAGGGCTGGGTTTGTCACGCATGCCTTTGCTTTGTTAGTCCTCAGACCCCTGGCTTATAAATGTGTGTTCGGAAATTAACTCAGGGAAGAAGCAAAGCAGAGCACGGCAGGGCAGGAGTGGGGCTGGGAATTGGTCCAGGGCATAGTTCTTGGGTTGAAAATATATGTGTGTGTGTAAGCATAGAGTGGTGCACACATTCGAACTGGGGGACGAATTACAGCTGCAGGGCATCTGGTTCCTCTGCTTGGATTCTGAGGGTAGAGTTCACTCCCTGTCAGATCAGAGCTTTTTCAGGGTGGCCCCTGTCACATGATGTGGGGCAGGGGTGAGCTTCAGCTTATAGATTTCTGTAGCAGAGTCTAGGAGAGGACCCTTCCAGTCATTCTCGAGGGTAAATAGAAGGGGTTCTACTTATAAACCGTTAAAATTGTTCCCAGTAATGGCCCTGGTGTTGATGAGATGATGTAGAAGGGACCCCGAGTGATTTCTAAGATAGCAGCTGCATGTATCTTACCTCCTGAACATTTGCTTGTAGTTCTTCTGGATTTTTGCTCTTTATTGAAGGAAAGGGGTATAAGCATGGGACACATTGTCTGTGGGCTTCTGAGAGGATTGCTGTTGTCTAAAGCTTATTCTGAAGTGACAGTGTCTTGTGTTCAACTTGCAACTGTTAGCTCTTTGCTGAGTGCAACTGCTCGACAGTTCTGTGGGCCCTTAGTTGACAGAGAAAGAACGAGCTGGCTCTGGTTGAGACAGAACGAGTGTTCCCTGTGAGCACAAAGTTCGTCGCAATTCATCACGTCTCTCAGGCAATGAGGTTGCACACCAATTACATATGCAGACTCCTTCCCTGAAACATTTAACACGGGAGTAAATATTTACATGAGTGTCAAACTCTCATGTAGACTTGATTCTTGTTTACATTTATGTCCATACTTAAATAAAGATTAGCGAATGAAAATAATTGTCTTAACTCCGGTTTCTGTATGTGTGACATTATTTCTCAGTTATGCTGAGGCGTCCTCGGTCCTCCCTTGCAGTGGAGACCAGGAAAGCTATTCCTCAGCCTCTAGTATGTGCTCAGTAAGGAGAAGGCCACGCTGACGTTCTATCCACGTCACTGGGTACCCTCACAACTGCCAGAGTACAAGATTTGGGAATGCTGTGTGCATTCTGAAGTGAACCAGGCTTAGAATGAGCTCTTCTTTGGCTGGCAGATTTGCACTCAGTAGTTTTATTCTCCCTCTCCTTGCACCGATTTCTATTTTCATGTTTATACGCCCAGAGTACTTCCAGTCTTAATGCATATCACTTGTGATTTTCTCTACTCCATCATTTTGTTCATTTCCCATCAACCTTCTAGCTACAAAGATTCTAATGTTGTAATCAGTCTTTATTAGCAGAGCACAGAAAGATCTCTCCCTCCCCTCTCATCCTCCTTCTTCCCTCCCTCCTTCAGAGTAATATGCAGAGATAAAGTACACTCATTTTAGAAAGTCTGGTGACTATAGATAAGCCCAAAACATGGGATGGAAGCTTCTAGAAGTTTCATCCAAAGATCCCACCTACAACTCTTCATTTTAAAAAAAGGGCTGTGCTAGCCTATTATAGCCTTAATGAAATATTGTAATGGTTATTAAGTCAATTGACTCTGAATCTCTTTTTAATAAATGAGTCAGACTGTATTATCCAATTACTGTCAGCTGCTACCTTTCCAGAGAGGAAAAATGGTGATTTTGATTGAATTTTTAAGCTATTTGGCACCTTTAAAAAAGAGGAAGCAAGGTGCAAGTTCTGGTTTCCTGGCAGATCCCACTTGAAATTGAAATTGGAGGTGTTGATAGTACCGTGAGCATCAGCCACGGAAAGGAACACCTTACTGCAAGGAAATAGCCTTTAATGCAGATGTAGCCCTTCATGGTGTAGGCTTTCAGTTCTTTAACAGTGAGACACTGCTGTTGACCACAAAGGGGAAAACAATTTATGAGGGCAGATTCAGCAGGGTCTCTGGATGAAGCTACTTTTGAGATTCTCCTTATCAAGTTGTGTTGGCATGCTCTTATTTGAAGAGAAACAAAGGGTTTAGCCAACAGTAGACATAGATGCTCTGGTCCCTGTTGTAGCCCCTGGGCTCTTGTGTCAGAATTCTTGCTTCTCAGCTGCTGGCCCCCATTTGGGAAGACTGTCAAGACTTGAGGAAGCAGAGCCTAGCTATGAGAAACAGGACACCGAGGACTTGGTCCTGGGGTTATCACTTCCTGATTCCCCCAAACAGAGCAAGCACATGTAACAGACTCCACAGAAAGAGCTGGAGCTCCAGCTTCTGTGTCTTCTCCATGGTCAACTGTGCTCCCCAGAAGCCGTGGTCCCCCCTGAAGTCGCTTCTGCAGGCTTTCTGTCACAGTGACAGCTGAGAAAGCTATCTTGTCCACTACCCTTTTGTCATGGCCCTGCGCTAATGCTCCCGAGGGAGGATGGGAAGAGCTTGGGGAAGGAGCAGAGGAGGGGATGGTGAGGGTTCCCACCCTTGCCTAGGGCGTCCCTTCAGGCTTACTATTAGCTGGATAACAGTTGAGATGTCTTTCTCTCCTGCTCAAATGACTTGGAGATGCTTTTATGGAAGTGGGGGGGGGGGAATCTCACTGCTTAACCTACAAATAGGAGACAATTATACTTGTATTGTTTTTTTCAATATTGTAATGTGCTTTAAAACTGTAAAAATAGCTCTGAAAAATGCTTGATATGACATGGTATGATTGGTATCCCACAAACAAAGGGTAGAATCTTTGAAAAATAAGTCTGTGCTAATAATGCATAAGTAACTCCATGGCTGACTGTCATAAATTTAAATTATTTAACTTTTGGGGTACTGCTTTACTCTGAGCTGGAAACAGGGAAAATGGGTGAGGACATTTTCCTTACACTCGTACAAGCATATCTTATTCACTTTTCTTATTATTTTACATACAAAAGTGTGTGTAATCAAAAAGGAAAGTGTCACATTAACTTAACTTAAATAACTTAAATTATCTTAACTTAAATAATTCCATTTATGTACATATAGCAGTCAGCCACTGTCCCCAAGGAAAGACATCAGCAAAACGGGTCATGTGACTTGACAGTCTGATAACACAAGAACTCAGAAAAACTGTGTCCACAGCTACACCTGGCTATACCTTGGTTCTCACAACAAAAAGTAGGGAAAGAGGAAGAAAAGTGTATTAATTGCTATTTTTCTTGTTTGTATTTATTGAGCACAGTGTGGAAAAGCAGACAAAATTTTTAAATGGTGTTTTGAAATTAAAACTATAAAAACTATAATTAAAAATAAGATAATTTAAGTATCTTCTTACTATTCAAAATAAAGTTATACAATATTTAGGAAATTTTAAAAATTGACGTATTTCTGGTGATCCAATTCTCTGCATAAATAGTGTTTCTTATATCTCCTAATGAATCTGGGAAGTTTCTGGTGACTTTAGGATTTAAGAGAAAAGAACAGACTTAAAAATTTAAAAAAAGAACAATTGATCCTCTATAATCCCTGAAGCTTTTCGTGTAACCCCTTGTCATGTCGGTTGGCACAATTAGACTTCTCCTTACACATAATTATAATCAAGGAGTTTGCTGTGCCACCCAGATCCAGAGTGGGCTTCTGTCTCCTGTGAAATGTGAATTGTACTGGGGGCTTAATTAGTGCTTTGCTTTCTCCTGTACAAATTCCTGTACTCCGCTTTGGAAGACTCACACCTAAGTGAGAAGAAAGATTAGGAATACAAATAGAGCAATTTCGCTCCTAGTTAGCTAATAATTCGCTTTGTAATTGAACCTTCGTATTGTCAGATCCCAACTAGTGAAGCACCTATGCAGGAATTTGCCTTTGAATTGAGGAAATGCCTTTGGAGTTGAGATTTGCTGTTCCCAGGGTGTAATGATATCTTACATGCCTGGTCTTAGCATGTCTGACAGAGGTCTCAGGAATATCTCTAACTTTTGCAAATAGAAGGTAGGTGTGTGGCGTAGAAAGGGTGTAAGCTGGAGTGCCGCCTCTCCCTTGCTCTCCCTAGCGGATCATCCTGGAGATAGCGAGTGTATGTTAAGTCATAGCCTATCTAGGTCATGAACCCTGAGGCCAACCCACTGGCTCCTTTAGTTATAACCCCTCTGACCCATAGAACAATTGTAAGTTCTCTGGGTCATGGCTTTCTAGTCTGTTGAATGGGTGTAACAGCAGCACTCCTCATGAGTGGTTGTGAGGTTGAGTGGATCTGTATTTGCAGACATGTTTGCAGCTCGGGAAATGCAGTAAGCTGTATTACTTACCAGGTTGTTAGCTTTAGTGAGGAGACTGCTGTCTAGCTAGACTATGAACTGTTAATTTAACAATTGTCAGCCAATCAGAATCTTTCTTCTGCCATCTTATGGTAGCTAATGATCTAGAACTTGTCAGAAGTGAGCCTGGATCACAGAAAAGTAGAAACGAGGCAGGTAGACAGGTAGAAGCCAGGGCAAAACCAAGACTGTCAAGCAAAGTTAAGGGATCAGTGACTTGGGGTTGAATATGATGGGCTAGGAATGCAAAGCAGAGAAGCGAGCACTGATATAGCGCCATACGAAGTAATCTTTCAGACTTGCAAGAGCATCTTGTAGCGGCAGAAGTCTGTACTAGAGGAAGACCAAGACAACCTGTGGTCAGGGGCAGAAGCAGCTTTACAGTCTTCTGGGCAAAGCAGAGGAACAAGAAGCCATCCCACTTTTCTATCCCTTCCATCGTTTAGGCCTTTAGAAATATCTAGAACCCATAAAATCATAATCATTAAAGTAGAATCCTTGTTATCAATACACTAAAAGTCTCAAAGTAAAATATGATTTCTGATTATTGGTTTTTAAATTTTAAATGTTTTAAATTGCTGTTAACTCAATAATAATGTAAGATGGCCAGAAAGTGTACCTGCTGCGTCATGCTTCGGGAACAGGTGTATTCTGGGTGCTGTAGCTATACACAACTCCATATTTATGTTTGGTGGGAGCGGGAGCTTGCAGCGAGAGGCATCCTTGGTCTGTCGTAGACACGCGGTTTCACCTTTTCTGCCATGTCTTCTCCACAGATGAAGGACTGAATCACGAGTGCAAACTCTGCAGCCAGACCTTCGACTCCCCTGCCAAACTCCAGTGCCACCTGATAGAGCACAGCTTTGAAGGGATGGGAGGCACCTTCAAGTGCCCTGTCTGTTTCACAGGTAAGACACTTCCTAAAGTAAAATCAGTCTGTGTGTGCTCTGGTTCTGCCGTGCCCTTCCTCCCAGCCATACTTCCCACTGCTTGGCCTTTTACAGAGCGACTCCAGTTCAATTTGGGGGAAGATGTTTGATTTCTGCTGATTAGCATTATTGATTGCAGTCTGCTTTAGAGACTGAGCTGGGTGGGAAGGTTAACTGTCAGGATGAACAAATGGCATTTCAAGTTCTCGCCCAAGTTTACACTTTTCCATTTGGAAAATGACGTCCATGTAGGGTTCACTCTGCTTCCTCGCGATGTTAAAAGGCTACCAAGGCCAGACTGCTTTTCAGTCACTCGATGTTCAACTAAAATTGTGCTCCTGGTGTTCCACATGTATGTGACCTCAACCTGGAGAGTTTTATACCATCTTCATGAAAAGCAGTGTGTGTGTAGCTGAAATACTCCCAGACTTCTCTGAACTAGTAAACACATTAAGCAAGATGATTATTTCTTGTGAGATTGTATTTTAAAAGTTGATAGAACTATACAATTTTATGAAATCATTATTCCATGTTACAGTGGCACAGTTGTCAGATCTCTCTCTCTCTCTCTCTCTCTCTCTCTCTCTCTCTCTCTCTCTCTCTCTAATACACACACACAATCAGAATTTATTATTGGAAGCCCATGAAAGCTGAAATATGATCACACATTTCTACTCCTGCCCCAAGAAGGTCAGGGCTACTTTAAAACTCCTCAGTGATTATTTTGCATGTGTCTGGGACTGGGTGGCCAAGTCCATTAATAGGAAGAATGCATATGTAGATATAGAGCTATAGATATCTTGCCCTCAAAAGTAACTTCTTTGTTTGCAGAGCAAAATCACAGGCATTGATTATTTACCTTCACTGCATCCAGTCTGTAGATTTATGTTCTGTACCAAAATAGAAAAACGGGGCCACACCCATTCACACCACTTGCTAGTCACACCTTAAGTATGTTGATGACTGTGCCTTTAACAAGGGCCTTCATGCATCCACTCCATTTGTTAATCTGTCTCTTTCTTTTGTTTACTCTTCCAATGTTTTTATTTTATTAAAGCTACTGTTCCACTCTCACTATGAATATGAATCATAAGATACAAAGAATCAAGAATCCAGGTCCTTTGTCCAGGTACCTAATAAGGCTTCATCAAAGAATACTGGATCAAGTCTCCACAATTAAATGTTATAATAAAATAGTTCTTTCATGTTATAGCTGGAGTCTCATAAAACATAAGGAGCTATATGGGTGTAAGTTGCAAACCTGAATAAAATTCCCATTTTTGTTGCTGTTGTTGTTGTTTTTGAGCTAAGTAAGGAAACAAACCGCATCAAGAACAGTCTGGGTTTCTGTACAGACAGATGTGATTGTTTTATTGTATCTTGAAGTCATCTGGAAATAACAGTTAGGAAAAATAAAACCTTCCTTCCAGTATAAAGCATGTTAGGTGTGAAAGGAAAGCTGAGAGGTGTTTTTCAGGTAATGAGAAATGTGATTAAAATGTATGACTCACAAGAACAATACTGTAATATTATAGGTTGTCTGGCAATTAGAATAATTTTAATGATCAGAGTGGAGTCAAAGTCAAATGGCAGCATCTTTAATAAATCCTCTCCCCGCCTATACAGATTAATATTGTAGATGCAAACTTTTTTAGGTCACAGTGCACCAGGCATCCATCAGAAGTCAGCTCTGCCAACCCAAACAGCGCCTCTGGCATATACAATTTAATTATTAATAGTGTGTCTCCTAGGTAAACTGTTACACAGTCTTAGGGCCTTGTTTTGTAGTCATTAAAATTGAACATGTTTATATTATTGAAACCCTTGCATTCCGTGTGTAGGCTGGGTTGATCTTAAAGTATCCAAAGAGAATTTACCTGCCGTTCTGTTGCACATTTATAGACAGTGCCCCAGAGTAGCTGGGGGATATGATTTTTAGCATTAACACATTTAAATGGAGAACTGTTTCCTAGCTATAACTTTAGGCAAATTCAATAAACAGGGTTTGGGCAGCCATGATTTCTTAACCTGTAGGTTGCTGCAAAGTTGGAGTCATTTCTTATGAGACAAAGCTGTGTATTTGACAATTCTCGGCTTTTATTTTCTAAGATTTATAGGGGAGCAGGGCTTCCTTAAAGCACTGCTTTGGAGATCTTTGGCTTGCGTTGGGTGCTGGGTGGAGTGCATCCTGACAAAAGGCCAGAGACCCAGCCATGAGCAACTGTGCTCCTGCTCTCCCCAAATGTCAGGAGCCAGTCCTGCCCAGGAGGTGTGCCGGGCATTCTCGCTGCTGCCCGTGCATGGTGAGTCATCAGCTCAGAACATGGCGAACTGACGGTCACCCCTGCTCCCATCTCTTTGTTATTTCAGTGTTTGTCCAGGCCAACAAGTTGCAGCAGCATATATTCTCTGCCCATGGACAAGAGGACAAGATCTATGACTGCACACAGTGTCCACAGAAGTTTTTCTTCCAAACGGAGCTGCAGGTAATGGCCTCCTGAGAAAGCTGGGATTGAACCCACTTGTTACTCTCACAGGGCATGTTAACCATGGATTCAGAATCTCTCTTACTCTGGGCTACTTAGTGCTCTTGTGTTTTTGGAGGCAAAAAGAAAATTAGAGACCAGATTAATAGACACCAAAATAATTTTGCCTCTGGCTGCTGTCAATCATTTTTAAAAAAAGCTAGAAGAGGCCTATAATTGGACCTTCTGACCCAGCATGAAGGATGTGGGGTCGGGTGGACTGGACTGCAGGATCATTCAGCTCACTTGCCGTAGCTCATTCTCCCAAGTCTTGCTTTATTCATGCTGTTTTCCCCCTGGTTGTCATGCTGGATGGATGTCCAGTCATTGTTGTCCAGAGGTTGAACACTGGAAAAGCGGGAACAGAGAGGGGAAGAATGAAGGAAATTATACTCTGTTTTGTCCAGGATGTATTTGTTCCACGTTGGGCAACTGAGTAATTACTACTGAAACCACAGCTTTTGAGTTGAAATCTGAGCACCCCAATGTGTTGGCTTGGGCCTTTCAGGTACCCTTTACTAAACGTGTGACTGATCTTGGTCCGTGACTTCCCTGAACCTCAGGTAAAAGAAAAAGAACAAACTTCACACTCACAGGTTCTTATAAGGCAAAAATAAAATTATAGGTATAGATATAAGGTATAAAACGTGCATGTTTGGTTTCTTGGGTGACTCTTAGGAATAATAGCTAAAAATAAGAAATCAAGTCCAGGGGCTGCAGATGTTGCTCAGCAGTAGAGTAATTGCTGTCATGCACAAGGCATTGGGTTAACCCAGGCATCACGGAAAAGTGGGGGAAGGGAAACAAGATTCAGAGAGCATGATGACATGTGCCAACAATCCCATGATCACAAGTTCAAGGCCAGCCCCACAAACAGGAAATACGAGGTCACAAAGACACTCTGTCTCAAGAAAACCAAAAATGGAAGAGAAACAAAGACAGAGAAACCTGGATTCTATTCCAGAATTGTCACTTCAAAGAGGAACATGACTCTTTCATTGCCTTTTGCTTCTTAAATCTTGCTTTTCCCACGGGAAAAGTGGGGCTGCACTTGAACTCTTAGATTATGAACATCACTGACACTACTCATTGGCTTGCAATGGGTGTGTTTGGTTTCTGCACCCAGAGCCAAGACCAAGTAACATAAAGCTACCCTGCTCTTACCTCCACGCCTCCTGCCACCTCTAGGGTATCTTTATGCCACGGGGAGGGGAGTGGGTTTGGTGGTGCAAGCCTTAGAGGAGCCATAGATCAGAATAGAGAATCTGCAGTTTTTCTACTCAGTTATTATTCTAAACAACTAAGTTAGATGGCATTGAGGAGATAAATGAAGCCACTGAATTACACCCTTGGCCGTGAAGGAAAACTAAAGTTGCTATTTAACATTCTATTATTTCTAAGCGCTGGATCCCATCACGTATGTCCGCCAATAAGTATAGAAAATAGTCCAAGTCGTACTTGTATCAGACTAAAATAACATTACCTTCCTTCGTGGGGATAAAATACTGGTTTTATTGCAACATGTGTTAAAAAGTAAATCGTATGAGGCACGATATTTATGCCTCTGTAAAGATGAAAACACTCAACTGTTCTGTTGATTAGCATGTAAAATTTGAAATAGAATGAAGTAACAGTTTAGGATGAAAGCTGTAGACATTGCATAGGGACTGAAACCTATCCAACATCTAAATGCTTGCACCAGACTTTTACTTTGGTACTTTGTGGGCAGATTCCAGGCTGGCACATTTTCAGTGTCTTTCACAGAGAGCTCAGACTTAGTTAGACACATCCTTCCAACACAAGAGGCTTCCCGGAGCATGCGGTCTTCACTCTCTGCAGTGTTTTTCTCCACCTCTCTGATCCTGGGAAGCTTTGAGCAGCTCAGAAATTTCTTGAAGAATCTTAAAGAGCTTTGGTTTATGTGGGGATCCATCTATTGTAGTCCATTAATTTCCATAACTTCCAGATTGTAGCCTCTTGAGGTGAGGAGGGTGTTTACACAAATAATATCAAATGCTGCAATGGAATAGTTTTGATCTTTCAGACAACTCACAAGCATCTAGGTGACCAAGCTTCTAGAGGTAGACGTTCTAGAGTGCACTGTTCTCTCTGCTGCCCTGAATCTCTGTGGCCTCATGAAGTCAGACCTCTCTTAAGACACATCTGACTCATTCACTGTAACTGGGATGTGAGCCAGAGCTGTGGAACATGCATGCTTGTCTTGACATCAGTACCAACACTCTACCTCTGTGACCACCATTTCTTAAATAAAAACAGCACTGATGGCTACTGAGGATAATTGTTGCGAAGCTGAAATGAAATATTGACTTCATATTCATTACTTTGGGAAGCTATAATCCAGCCATGGGAATATCTAAAGGTCTATTTTCTAAAATGCTCAGTAATAGCAGTGGCTCCAGTTTCAGCAACACTGAGGGAAAATGCATCAAAAGTTGACTTTTTCAAGTTTTAACAGTACCTTAATAATTATGTTTTGACCCAAGAAGTACTATTCTTTCAGTACCCATAATATCTTAAAAAGTGGTTTATGTGTTTTTTAAAATATCAATTAATTTCCTGTATAGAAAATAAGTAGAAAACAGATTTCTTTTGTTTGCTAGGATGAAGGAAAATTGAACTGAAATTAAGATGACAGTAGAAAATACTGTCACAAAAGTAACAGAATAGAAAGATGCAGCCAATTTATCAGCCATTATCCTTTGTACCTTGATATGTTAAAAAATGCAAATTTTAGGTCACTTGAACTCACCTACTTTTTCATACCATTAAAGTTCAGAAGTGGGGGCTGGAGAGATGGCTCAGCGGTTAAGAGCACTGACTCTTCTTCCAGAGGTCCTGAGTTCAATTTCCAGCAACCACATGGTGGCTCACAACCATCTGTAATGAGATCTGGTGCCCTCTTCAGGGGTGCAGGTACACATGCAGGCAGAATATTTTATACATAATAAATAAATAAATCTTTTTTAAAAAGGTTAGAAAGGACATTGCACAGGAGTACATGATATTAAATCTCCAAGAACTGCAATTATATTAGCTATCTTAAAGCATTCAAATTATCTGCCTCTTACGTCAGGGTGAGAATAATGGGGTAAGCATAGAATAAACATTCTAAACTGCTCAGGAGCACCACTATGGAATAGCCTCCAATGGTGTAGAAATGATCTTGTGACATTTCCTTTACTATTTCACAATTAAAACGTGAAAGCAGCCGGGCGGTGGTGGCGCACGCCTTTAATCCCAGCACTCGGGAGGCAGAGGCAGGAGGATCTCTGTGAGTTCGAGGCCAGCCTGGTCTACAAGAGCTACTTCCAGGACAGGCTTTAAAGCTACACAGAGAAACCCTGTCTCAAAAAACCAAAAAAAAAAAAAAAAAAAAAAAAGAAAAAGAAAAGAAAAGCAGCTTTTATAGACAGCCATTTACTTGTTGGATATAAAATTTACCTCCATGTATGTGCTTATACATGTATATATTCATGTATATATTGTTATGTGTGGATAGATGGGTAGACTGACAGAGGAAGCAACATTAAGGAAAGTTACCACTTTTTTTTTTTTGTTTGGTTGGTTAATTGGTTGGTTGGTTTTTTGAGACAGGGTTTCTTTGTAGCTTTGGTGACTGTCCTGAAACTCACCTCGAACTCACAGAGATCTGCCTGTTTCTGCCTCCTGAATACTGACTGGGATTAAAGGCGTGCACCACTACCACCTAGCAAGTTATCATGTTTTTGTGTGAGAATGCAGTTATATAGAAATGTATGTATATAAATACACATATATATGGGGTGTGTACTTTCACTTACATTGCATACAAAACCAATCCAAATTTAAGAAATTCCTCCTATGCTGTTCCTCTTCAGAAGACTGAGCACTCAGTCTTATTCTGTGAGCATCTTTAGTTGTCACTATGTTTGGTTGGGCAATATAAATTCTGTCTGTGAAATACTCCATGTAGGACAAAGGAACATACAGTGCTTGTTAGTGTGCAGCCCTCATCTTCAGTCAACCCTGTAATCTTGCTGACCCAAAGTCTGGAGATAAAGATGTATAGTGCTTCATTCTTACTGGGATTTTATTTTTGCATTTTCCAGGAGTGCTCACATCCACCCACACATACAGACTTTTGTGAGAAAACCTGATATATTAGCCAAGGCATGTGACAAGAAGGGAAAGGTATTTGGGAATAAAAGCCCATTATTTCAACAAATAGAACTTTATGTTATTTGGAAAATAAATGAATGTGTTCAGGGTTTCACATGTTTCCCTAATAGACTGCAGGCTTTTTTAAAAGCAGAATTTATGGGGCTAGAGAGCTAGTTCCACTGTTAAGGGCAGTTACTGCTCTTGGAAGAGGACTTGAGTTTGGTTCTCAGCACCCATGTCAGGTAGCTCACACCTATATAGCTCCCACTTGAGGAAATTTGATGTCCTCTTCTAGCCTTCACAAGGCCCATATAAATGTGTGCGCATGGAGTTCCTGGACATGTGCACACACACGCCAATAAATGATATAGTAAAATAAATCTTCAAGGCAGAATATTGGGCTGCTGCTTCAAGAGAGCATGATGCAGTCAAGAGTACATTTGTATCCGAAGTGGTTCGTGCAGTGGTGAGCATTTTAGGAACTTGTCAAATGGGCCCTCTTTCTCACAGCGATCCTTCTTCCGGGCACAGCTCTGGCACAGCTGCGACTGAGTGGCAGTGTTAGCGTCTGCCTCTCCCTCCGTGCTTCTGAGGGAGTCGGCCAGAGTGGAGGTAGGGGAAATTCTTGCAGCGTGGTAGAACAGATTGGCCTAGTTGAGCTTCGACTCTTGTGCAGTAAAGGCAGGGTGTGCACACAGAGAATACAGTAGTCACCTGGCGTGTGGGCGGGGAACGCCCCTGCAGTGTTTGATTTCCCTCAAGTTACTTTTCCTGCTTGTCACCTGATTTTGATGCATATCTTTCATGCCACAGTTTTACTAGTGCTTGAGTTTTATGGTCACATTTCTGAAAGAAAAATGAATTGCTGTGTATGAGAAGGAGCACACAAGACAACAGCACAGCATTGAAACATGGCTCTCTGGGTCCCTTGCTAACTGGTTCTCAGTTGGCCTTTCAGTACAGGTGCTGCAATTATGTGCTTCAGAGTATTAAATTATGTGTATTGGGGCCTTTAGGAGTCTTTGTCAATAAGTACACTAGGCCCAGTGATGTTATTAGGTTGGGGGGGTCAAAAATATTCATGAATACATAATTCCATATCTTATATGTACCATGATGCCACTCATGCTGTGAGATACCAAAAATAATTCAAAATATATTTACAGTCAACTTTCAAAGATATGATATAGATAAATCATTCTTAGATGGTATGTGATCTATTGTTAGAATGATTCCAGCAGAGGGTGTTGTACTTTCCAGTCCGAAAGTCCTGGGAGGAACCATCCTTGGAGTGGTAAGGACGACATCAGACAGTCATTGGTCAGTGCTTCCCTGGCATCCTACATTTCTAGTGCTGACCCAAGAAAGCAAAATCAAAATTGGCCATTTTCTGGAAATAAAATCTCTCTCCTAGAGATCAGAAACTTCCTCAGGTTTCCTAGTTCTCTGGCGTGATTTTTCAGTCATGCTTTGAGTTATTGTTAGGCATGTCCTCTTTATTCACAATTGCCACACATCTTGTAGGTCTTATTTTACCTTTTTATCATGTAACTGTACAATATATGTACAAGCTGGCTTCCAGGAGTCTTATTTCAAAGCACTGTGCCAACTCCCTCCAATTAAGTCCAAGAAAAGGGGTTTTTGTTTGTTTTGTTTTGTTTTGTTTTTTCTTCATTGCCTCTTCATAGACAGCAAGGTGGAGACTAGGTGTGGATTGAAGAAAACTTTTTTCAGGTTGTTGTCAAGTTTCAGTCCACCTGAGCCTGAAATCGCTCCATAAACAGGGAGACTGGAAACGGTTTGCAGCAAATCTAAATAGAACACTTGTAAACCTGTTCTGACCGCCATGCCCGTCTCCTCGCGGCTCTCCTGTATATGTCAAGTGGTTCGTTTTTATTTCTCACAGACATGAAAATTTTTGTCATTATCCCCATTCAAACCATAAAAGCCACAATCCCAACCTGCCTTGCCCACTCTCGGAGGGCGTTCCTTTGCAGCCCCAGATGGAGACATTTGCCCCTACTCTGTCTGGACCTGGCCCATCAGGTTTGTAAGGACCCCTTGGGAGGACAGTCTGTGAAGATGCACCATTCCTCCCCTTCCTGCTATTCTGGCCCTTTGCACGACAGTTCTTGAACACCACAGAGCCTCTGCATAGCTACTAGTCAGCCCTTAAACATAGCAGGAAGACGCCACGGTTTGCGGGAATATAAATTGTGTCAAATGGGTGCACGATTCTGGAACTGGCCCATTACATACATCGCTTCATTTCTTTGCTTTGTGGGCCTGTGGGGCTTTGGAAGCAAACTGGTACTAGGGCAACTTCCACTTAATTTGCTCAGTGGTTAAATTGATCTATCTCTTTTATTTGATCGGATCTCCAGGAACCAAATCATTTGTATTGATTTATTGATTGGTGCTGTGTTTTCACCATTAGTTTTGATCACTTTCAGCTGTTAATATTGGATAATTCAATCAGGATTGATTGGCCTTACCAGTGAAGGCAGAAAGTTAATCAGGTCAGACACATAAATGGGGCATAGATAATCTAACCTTGGTGTGACTGTTACCTTACTATATATCCGCCCCTCCCACGATGCTAGGGATTTTCTAGACTAAAGGGAAAGTTTGCAGCTATCTCACATTCGCAATGCATCATAAGGTGAGGTCATTTTATTTTGTCTTTAATGAAACTACATCTAGAAATTAACAAGCATGCAAAAAAGGTAAGTGTGATTGTCACAAGGAACTCATTTGGACTAAAAGCATTTTCAATTACCCATTTTGTCCCGACAAATGTCTAATCTGTGTGTGCACGCTTGGAGGCACAACCTGGGTCACCCATTTCTAAGTCTGGCCCTGACTGCTCCACCGTGTGTCCTGGTAGTGAGACGTCCAAGAACCAAGTGGTTAATGTGACCGGAATCAGGGCAGCTGGGGTAATTGCAGTAAGTAGAAAACACTTTATTTGCATCTGAATAGTTTCTACTACTCCCCCCTAGCTCAGTTTTCAAAAATTCTCCATCCATTAATTTCTTGATGTTCATATCGATGGCTGCACTTCACTATTAAAAAAGGGAGCACCACCTCTCCGTTCTAGGCCCTGCTTCCTCCTCCAGCAGCGCTGTTGTAAGCAAGCTGCCATTCCATTATTTTTTGTCTGGCCCAGAGCTGACGACAGATGGCCATTTCTGAACTGCCATCAGCCCGACTTTATGGCGCATCCAGCTAGGGCGTACAGACAGCACTGCGGCCAGTTCTGCAGCTCCCTCCCTCCCCGCCCCCTGGAAGTGTTTGTCACCTCTGCCACATTCTGCCTTGGCTGGGCCTTTCTGGCCCTGTAGTCTTCTTCTGTGTTGCCAAGGCAGCCTGCTGCCGCAGCCCCAGAAGATGTGCCTCCGTTAGAAACCAGAGACTGTAGACACAGTTATCCTCCAAACAGGGGCTTCTGCCTAGGCGCCTTTGTAGTCAGATCCATTGGAGCAAGCTGGAAACCCAACTTCTAGAACACTCTGCACTCCAGACAGACTCATGGAATTCCTGCATGTGTTCCTGTTTTAGATGTTTACTCTACACGTGGGTCGACTCCTCACATTAGCAGAGACTAAGTGCCAAAAATAGACCCTTGGTGTTTGCAAACTTTCCTCCGACTATTGAAAAACACCACATCTAGACCCAACTGTTGTGACAATTAGGGAAAGAGAGATGACAATCACAGACTTTAACTATCAATCCCCTGAAATGAGCAGAGAATTCAGACCGGCATCTTCCGGATCCCTCGAGGTGATGATCTTCGCACTACCGCCCAGCAATGAGCTGTTGTGAGCGTTTGGAGAAAGATTGATAGGCTTCCCTTGATCGGGTTTGCTAAGGCAAGGCAGCTTCAGAGCCAGACATGTATTTTGAGGGGGCTTCACATTTGTACCCTTTATTGTTTTATTTGCAGCGAGTCTACAGCTCGTAACAGGCTGTGCCCTGCAGCTATGAAGGAGTAAGTTCCCCTTATTGGAGGGAAATCGGTGTTCTGTAAAAGCCTGAGATGGGGTGGGTGAGATGAACAGCGCTTAAAAGCCCTGCTCGCGGTGCTGCCGTTTGGAGCAACAACTCTGGAGCTCTAAACGACAGTGAAAAGCAGAGGAAAGGAGTCCTTTTTCTAATGCAGTGAAATTTCACACTGCCTGAAATAACGGTGTCCTTCATTGATTACTTCACTGGATAGGCACAGGGAGCATTAGGAGGTGGGCACAGCTTCTGCATAGAGGAGAGCCTGCAAAGGTGAGGCACCTTCTCTGCCTCCTGTCGGGGCCAGAGGCCGGGGCTGTCATCCTCCTCCTGCATGGGTGTAACTCCTCAGCCACTCCAGTGGAGCCTATCATCTTTCCCAGGAAACCTGATTCCACCGTCAAAGGATTCCTGTTCTATGTGAGCGAAACCTGATTTTATAATTGACCAACCTACACCCTGGGTGCATTGGCTAAGCTCGTGTGCTGTCTACACATATAAAAGATGGCTCGCTGCCATTAAATATCATCAGTATGCTGGACAATGCTTTGAGTTTATAAGGGTGAAAGGTCACTGTGCCAGAAAATGGAACAGTACATTTGCTGTGAGACAGGCACCAAGACCTCACTCCGTACTCAGTTATAATTCATGATGCTACTGGTGGGAAGCCCTTTTCCCCCTGTGGAGTTAAGGCATCTCCAGTGAAACCTGCTGAGAGCACCCTACGTCCCCACCACCATCTGTGCACTCACTTCCCAGCAAGGACAGAGAGAGAGAGAGAGAGAGAGAGAGAGAGAGAGAGAGAGAGCACTTCCCTCCCCTCCCTCACATGCTATCTCCAGGTGTTCTCCAAAACAGAACAGGGCTCTTACCTGACTAAACAGAGAGGTGGGCAGGATGACCTAGTGAATGTCTCATTTAGAATATATTACTCAGAAAACAGAGAAGCAGTAATGCTGTAAGACCATGGCTGACTCGGCCCGAAATGTGCTGTCAATCACCATCTAGTAAGAGGTGACCCTGGAAACCTGGGAGCCCAGAGATGCAGTACAGGCAGCCAGAACAAACCAAGTTCATCCTATTCCCATGCAGCCTTCAGTGTCAGCAGTGGGACCTGACTGAGTCCATGATTCTGAGAAACACCTCCTGCTCTCTCCATGGATTTGAACCAGCTAGTGGCATGAATGCCATCCCATCCTTACATACAGAGCCTGTCTGTGATGTCATCCCACCTCTTCCTGAGTTCCAGCACAGACTTCCTGGGCCTCAGTTCAAAGAATGTCACTGAAATAGCTGTGGTGAGCAAAGTACTGCAAGCTGTGTTCTGAAGTGGTCAGAGCAGAGAAGCCCTGAGCCAGCAGGCCATGTGTGCACATGTCCCTGCTCTCCGTGCTTTCTGGGAAGCCCAAAGGTAATGAGACTGGAGAGGACATCTGAACCTAGACCTGCTTGTTGCTGGGCAATCCCAGATTCATCTGCAATGCTTCCTGATCGTGTGCCATCAACATGATCTACCGTTACACTCTCCTTCAAAGGGTCTGGAAAAGCAGCATCTGATTTAACGGATAGGATGCCATAGGGGACCTACTGTGCTATAGATTCCAGAATGCTTTTAGGAAGCTCAGACCCCAGCTAATTTCAGAGGCTTTCGAAGGGCCATGACACAGGGTCAGAGGTCACCTAGAGGCCTCCTTGCATGTAATTGGCTGGCCATCCCTTTCTGCCATCCGGGTGTGTCTGCCACCTCCTTCACCCTCCCGAGGAAAAACTCGGGCAGGAGTGGCTGGGCTCGCCAGCCAGGTTTTCTTGGGTGAAAGATCACTTTGAGATGACACGGCCGAGTAGTCAGCCTGAATTCCTGGTTGGTATTTTATTAATTTTGCACCAAGATAAATCCTGAAATTCTGACAAACTCCATGACAGGTGAAATTCCTTCTTGCAGAATCTTCTCAGCGAGAGGCTGCTCATTTCGTTCTGTTCCGAGGCAGGCAACAGGAGGGCAGCTTTATAATCAGCCCTCAAAGGACCCCCAGCCGCCCCAGAGTCTCGGACTGATTGAATAACTCCTGGGCCTCTTCCCCTAGGCCGCCATCAGCGGGGGTCCTGTGGAAAGCAATCTCCTGCAGACTGGCACTGAAGTGAGCTTTAAACCGCCATTTTCTGCTCTCCAGAGGAGCCTGGAGTACTAAAAGATAGATGGACTGCAGATATTTTATGAGAAACTGTCAGAAGAAGAGCAGAGTAAATGTTTTTTTCTTCTTCTTTGAGTCACACACTACATCACTGTTGAATTCTTCCAGCTTCCTTTTACATTTAAAGTAAGAAATTAATTGGTTGCTAACCTTTCATTCCCTTTTCCCTCTTCTTCCTTGTCTTCCTCCTCCTAGGGTTTTTTTTCCTTAAATATTCACACGGAGGCCCTTTGCTTAACCACAGTTGTAGAAAATCAGTACCATTTGCAATGAAATATTTATAATGACAGAATGAAAAATTGGATTCATTTTCTGGACTGCCGCCGAACGAACCGTCTGAAACTTTGCACTAGCATCGTCTCCTATCCATCCTGGTCCTTGCACAGAGACATACCCCATGTGCGCTTACCTGTGTGCAGGAGGGGGCCTACCAAAGCAGACAGAGAAGAGCATGTTTGTGCTAGTGCTGCTCCAGAGGGAGCTGGGGTAGATAGATGGACCCACAAAGGAGAGCAGAAGACAGGAAGAGCAGCAAGAAATTTGCAAGATTAGGGAAACGATGGGGCTCAAACTGTGTAGCACAATGTAACAGTCCGCCCTGATGTCTTATCTTGTGGCAGATTTACAAGTGACCAAGGGACATGGATAGATAGCACCTAGCTCTCCGTTTTTTCCTTTCCTGTTTAGGGTTGGCTGTGACCTCACCTCTCCAGTGACCCTCTGTTTGTTCACAGATCTGGGGTCAATCCTTGCATTTTTTTCCCTCAGATCAGAGACAAAGGGCTTTGTTAGGATAACCCAGGGTTGCCTGAGAGCCCGCCATCCCTGTGCACCTGAATGGGAAACAGGTGCCATTCACTCTGCCTTCAGGATCCCATTGGATGTTAGTAAGGAGCCCAGTATGTGAATCCCAGTCTCCAGAATGTCTTCTCTGCTCACACAATGTCTTAACTGTCTCCTGGGTCCCACTGCAATGTCCGGCAAGGGATTACCCCATCTGGGGAATCCTTCACGGCTTGCAGCTTAGCCCTCTATCTTAACCTTGAATTCACTCTCCTTTTGGAACACTGGGCTTAATCAGTGAACAGAGTTTTCATTTTGATGGTTTCCACAACTGAAAACAGTTTCTACTGCTTTCCAAACGACCACTGAATAAAATGGCTGTGAATTTAGAGCTTCAAGGTTTCAGGCCCTAAATTTGCCTCATCACGCCTCGATGGCTTCACAAGATCAATAATCCATATTTTCTTATAAAATAAAGGCTGTCTGTAATTGAATTAGCTCCCTCACTCCACCTGACTAGCCCTCGTTCGTTCGTGGAGAGGATGAAGAGAATGCCCGCACACTATTTGGATAGAAAGGAACTTGAGAATTTGTGCCAGGATTTCTTTTTCCAGGGGGTGGTCTGACTCACAGCTCATGTATGTATGGATGATATCTCTAAGTTTTCACGTCCATCTGTCCTACAGCCAACCTGACATGGGTACCCTACAATAGGTCTTGCTTCTGACCAAGACCCAGGCGTCCACTCTAAAGTGCTGAAAGGCAGTGAGCTGGTCTTTGTTTGGGGATTTGTTTTGTTTTTCTTTTCTTTAACAATCCTTGCAGAAGTATAAATTGTATTTCCCCTAAGGCCAGTTCCTCTTATCCATCCATGGACTGTCATTTGGGGGTTTTCTGAATGCTTACTCTATCCTCTTTGAAGCACAATTTAGCACCAGTTTAATAAAAACACTGAATGGGAAAAGAGAGGTGCCGTTCAATATCGGACTCTCTCAGGACAGGGCTGTAGCCTGACCTGTGTGCCCTTCCACAGTCTCAAAAGGTTGCTGGCTTCAACAAGCTGTGAGATTTGCCTTTACATACATAAACATATATGATTTTGCAAAATCTACTGACAGTTCCGCTATAACATAAGCTGCCTTGTAGCTGTGGAACACAGCCTGGAGTTGTTTCACTGGAGCGTCTCCTAGAGTGTCTGATCCGCAGAGGAAAGACACTTTCTTACGCGTGTGCGCCCTAGGATGCTAGTGCCTTTTCCCAGCCTCATGCAGAAATCTGTTACCCCTTAACCCTTATTATTGCTTTTTTTTTCTTCTTCGGTGCCAGGGTTAAGGGGAAATCTTTTTTAACATTAGTTTTCCAACAGCTTAAACAAGTCTGAAATATATACCCAAGTAAATGGAAGCTGTAATAGTGGAGTGTAGAGACTCAGTCTCCTCTCAGGCCGAGAAAGGAACATTGAGCAGTGTTCATGTACTGCCAGCTGTATTTCTGTGTGTGACACAGCTTGCCCAACTGCTGGCAGTGATTTTCAGTGTTATTAGGCAGGCTCGCAAGAACAACGGCCTCCTGACAGAAGTAAAACGCCATGCAGCCCAAGTCCTTGGCGAAGGAAGGTTGCACAGGGAGCCCCAGCATCAGACGGAGAAGCACCCCAGCACAGACTCTATTTCAGCCTGGGCTCACAAGTCCCTAGGTCTGCTTCTCCTCTTGTCCAGAGCCTTCTGTTCTATGGCTGGTTTGCGTTTGTGTTTGAAGTACCAGGCGGTTTAATGAAGTTATTCTTTTATAAATTTTGCAACAGCGAAGCAAGCGCGAGGGCTTTAAATTAGAATAAGTGCCACTTCTGTGTGGCAGGCTCCTTTGAGGACTGATTAGAATGTGGCCTCCTGTTGCCTGGCCCTTTATGCGTGGCAGTGCGGCTCTGTGTACTTGTTTACAGCTCACCTTTGAATTTGCCTAAGTGTGCACCGCCCTGCAGCCCGGCCCTCTGCTCGTTGAGACTGTCGTTCTTCCAGGATCCTGTTAAATACTTCACATTAAAGAGTGCCTTTTTTAATTATACCGCTTTATTGTAATGAATTCAAATTAACTTGGAGGAGCAAATTGTATAAGGATGTGAGGGTTATAGATTGCTCTCTCCATAGTTACAGCACACCTCTGTGTGGGGTGTTAAAGGGCTGTCTCTCTGGTAGCTCAGAGTACTCAGAGGGTGAGGAAACTGTAGCAAAGAGAAGACCGAGAAGCAAAGCAGAAAAGATGTCCAGAAGTGGAAGGACAGTGGGCATCTCACATGTGGGGGTTCCTAAACACAGAAGGTGTCTGGAAGTGGGGGGAACAGTGGGGAGCTCACGTGTGGGGTTCTTAAGCAGACACAGGTCTCCTTGGTGGAGGGAGGCGTGGGGATACTTCTGTCATTTTAAGACCTGAAATACCTGAAATGGTGTGCAGGAGAGAGAATGGGAGCATAACATAACAGGCTTCCATAGAAAATGAGAAGGACAAAGCCGGCCAGATAGCTCAGTGAATAACGGTGCTGGCTGCCACGCTTGATGACCAGAGATCCATCCGTCAGCATCCACATGATGGAAGGTAAGAACCAGCTACACCAAGCTGTCCTCAGACGTGGGCCCTGACACACTTGATGTCTTCTCTTGGTGCCTGTGTGAGCTGCTGCTAAACAGAGATGAGTTCAGGAGACACAGAGAGGGAGACTTCCAAAGGGGGTCCTGAAGCTGTCTGCAGCTTATAAAAATTATACAGAAAAGGGGGAGAAAGGCAGGCAAGCAAGGGGGAAATAAGCAGACCTTCCTAACCAGAACATTTTATTTAAAGTGCAAGACAGTCAAATACTGTCCTAGGGCACTCTCAAACAATTTTCTCACAGTCTCAAGTTTCCTTAGGGGTTTCCTCAAGTTATATCCCCCATCTCAGAATGTTCCAGAGGGGCAGAGAGATCTACAGCAGCCGTGGGACTTTTAACTGTGGAGCCTATGCATGACTATGACTCAGTTCTCCACACAGCAACGGCTTGCTCAGGCATGGAAATGCACACAGGCACTCCCAATCCCAGGGTGTGCCTTATCTTCAATACCGCTTATTTGATATCAACCAGGATGCTGTATTTTGGCCTAGCAGACAATTATTTGGTTGATGATGGCAGGCAACAGGTTTTCTGTTATCTTTAATGAATCATAGTGTGTTTGACTCATGCCTGAAGAATGTGACAGTGTGATAATTAAAAACAAATATGGCTGGGAAATGACTTCCTGGTAAGAGCATTTGCTGTGCAAGCATGATGGCCTGGGTTCTGATCCTCCCCATCCATGTAAAGGCTGGCTGTACACCTGCATGCCTGCAAGCCCAGTTATGGGATGGGGAGACTGGAGGATCACCTGGGCTTGTGGGCCAGCAGGACTGGCCCAAAGGAATAGGGCAGAGTTCAAAAGCAGAGCACCCGATATCCCTTTGCGCGCGCACACACACACAGACACACAGTGGGGGGGGGGCTTCCTCCAAATTTAGTACATTCCATCTATATAATTATTGGAGCTCAGTTGACGGGAACCCAGTCCTATCATGTTGAAAGGCAGAAAGAGGCAGGGCTCCTTCTCCTCACGAAGGTTGCCCTTTGAATATAAATCACTAGTGCTGGGTGCCTTTCCCATTCTAATCAGATGACCTTTCGAGTCTGATGGCCAGAGTTGAAATCCTAAGGCTGCCAGTCAGTTTTTACAGTTTTTAAGTCAATGCTTGGCTCCCACACCCTTCAGTTCCCAAATGCATCTCAATGGACCTCACACAGCAGCGCTGCAAACAGAGCAGGAGGAGTGTTGCAGCCCAACTTGACTGAGCCTGCAATGGTGGCGCACGCCTTTAATCTCAGCCCTCAGGAGGCAGAGGCAGATGGATCTTGATGAGTTTGAGGCCAGCCTGGTTCTACAGAGTGAGTTCCAGGACAGCCAGGGCTACATAGAGAAACCCTGTCTCAAAAAAAAAAGAAAAAAAAACATAAAAAGGAGATCTTGAGCTAAGGAGAGTGACTAGGATTTATTTCACTAAGTCCTCTTTAAAAAATTAAAATTAAAAAGCAATCCTTCCAGGATTCAAAATCTAACAGGGGGTGGGAGCCACATATCTGTAATGCTTATAAGAGGGTATTTTTGAGCATTTATCAATCTGAGCACCCATTATTTGTGCTAATTACTACCCAAGTCTGTTAATATTTAGCAGAAGTTTGCTTAATTGTGTTTGTCTGGGAAAGAGATGCCTGAATCCAGCTTTAGCTTGGAGAACCAGTGGAATGCACCGCAGAGCATGGCAGAAAGGAAATTTGTATTCGCTCAAGATTAACACATTAACGTCAGACGAGTCTTCCCTTCCCCATCCTTGCAGTTATTTTTCTTTAAGGTATTAAAATTAAAGCACGAAGAAGGGGCACTGTTCACCGATGTAAAATTGGAAGGAGGTCATTCTTAAGCTTGTTTACAGATGTTCTGGTTTAGAAAGCTCCAGTGTGATAAATTAAACATTACAGTGGAAAAAAACTACAGCCTAGTAACAACTGGTGTGCGGACACATCTGGCTGAAGAGCTGCTGACTTAATCCCTGAATATCACAGTAGACAGCCTTGTCTGTTAAGCCTTCTGTCTCCTAATACACCGAGACTGTAGTTCCGGGTCTGAGGCAGAATCGTCAGGGCCTGGCCCCTCTCCTTTCTGTTTTGTATAGTATGATTGCATTTTCCTGTTGACTCCTTGCAGGTAAGCAGGTAGCTCAGTTTGTTAATTGACTGTAAAAAAGAAAAATTAACTTCGTCCTTTTAACATATCTCCCAGTGGCCACTTTACTTCGTTTGGCCTGTTCTTCCAGTCGGAAACTTTCTGTGAGTTTCAATGAAAACGGGTGTGAGTTCCAAAGGGGAAATTTTCTTTTCTTTTCTTTTTTTTTAATTTTTTTTATTGTGTTGTGCCACAGAGACAGACAGAAAGATGCTACCATACCACAGTGCATATTTGGGGCTCAATGTAACCCATGGTATTGGTTCTTGCCCTCTGCTTTGTTCATTTGAGCCAGTACTGTGCTGATAGACATGCACTGGCATGGCTGGCTTCTGCAGGGTTTTGGGTATCAAACTTGGGAACTGACACTTGGAAGACGTCAGTGTCTTCAGCCATCCAAAGAGGAGAATTTCCAACCTTTCTGGTATGAGGAACAGTTAGAACTGAAATTGTGCCATTCTTTTTAAGGTCTTCCTGGAAAAGGAAGCTGTTTCCTTGTTAGCATTGCGCATATGTAGCCCAGCAGTATAATTTGCCCTTTTGAAGTGGCTTCTTTTATTTCTCTATACTGTTTAATTGTAACAATACTGGGGATTATTGTATGCTCCAATGTAGAAGTCACACCCCTTAGTAATTACTCTTTGCTTCTGAATGCCCACATAGAACTAAGGGTCAGGTAATTAGTAATTCTTACTACATTATAAACTACTGTGAAATTTTCTAGATTGGTTAAATATTGCTTGCTCGTTTGTTCATTTTGTTTGTTTTGTTTTAAAGAAAGAGCAAAATGTGACCTCATGCAGTAATCCCAGAATTTGGGAGGCAGAAGCAAGAAGATCAGTTTGTCATCCTCAACTATATAATAAGTTTGAGGGCAGCCTGAATTACATGAGACCCTTTCTAAAAACAAACAAAAAGTCATAATGTGTTAAACATAGCTCTTTCCAAACTGATGCCTGCCTGTCTACATGACCTGATAGATCTTAAGTGCACTGGATCCTGTGATGTCTACAAAGTCTGTCTCCTGCCCTGTGGCTCTCCTTTTCGCCTGTGTTCCTGCCCTTTTTACCTCCTCCAGCACCAGGCATGTGTAAATTGCCTAAGAAATTGACTTAGCCCCTCACAGAAGGCAGAGGGTTCTTGCTCTGTTCCCTTTGACCCCTGTCTCTCTTGGCAGATGGTATGGGCGATGTCCAGGAACATCCTTCATCTCTTCAGAGATGCCCACCAGACACTGTCTCTTAGGTCCTTCCCAATTGGGAAGCTATGTTTTTGTGTCTGCGCTCTATTCTACCTAGTTACAATAACTCCTGCCAATAAACATAGCCTCTGGGTTCTTTCCAAGTAAACATTCATTTTCTCACCCTGCATAGTAAGTTTCAGAACTTAATTCCTGAGTCGCGGTGGACACTGCTACAGTGCGAACATCCCTGAGCACTGTTGTTTCCTTGGCGTAAGGTGGACCATCCTTGCAGCTTGCGTGGAGAGTAAATAGCTGAATGAGTGAACATTTCTGGAGAGATTTGGTTCCACCCACAAGAAGTGTCGCTTACAGTATATCTCAAAGGACCCTCTGCAGAATTACTGAACAGTTGCCCACATTCATCCTATGACATTGTTTTTAAAAGCCATACAGTACAGTCCTGTATGGTATTTATGTGTCTCTTTGTGGGACACATTATTTTTGTAAGGTGGCAGACATATCTCATAGACTGAGTAGCACACCCTAGCACAACATGGCAAGCTCAGTATATTTCCAATTAAAAAACAAATCAAAACTTCCAACTTGATCATAACTCAGTAAGCCATGCAAAGACAGGTCAACCGCAAGGGCCCCTAGAGGCAGCTGCTCAACACTGCAGCAAGGTACGTCCGGTCTGTGGCCTGTGGGTAACACCAGCAAAGATTAGCTATGCGTGCAGACCAATTCAAGATCATAAACATAAACCATTATGGAACTTTCTTGTGGGTTTGTTGTTGTAACTTGATTGTATGGTTCTCAAGTGTGAACTGTAGAAATGACAGCATCCCCTCACGTTATCTGGACCAACTTTCTACATTTCTCCTTTGCCCATGGGCCAGGTCTTTCCTGTTGAAACTTACACTTAATTCATGCTAGATTTTCCTTATCTCCAAACTTTCTCATATTTATGCTCACATGTTTTCCAAATACCATAAAGCAGCGGTTCCTGACTAAGTGATTTGTCTCACCAGAGGATATGTGGTGATATCTGGGGACACACGTTACAGTAGAGATGAACACACCTCCTGCAGTGCCCAGGGCAGCCACAACTGTCTATCTCCTAATGTCTGCAGAACTGAGGCTGGGGAAGCCTGTAGTAAGGCAAGCCCACGCTGCTCTTTTGGAATCCTCTGGTTTTCTTTATCTAGGGCAGGAATGGCATCTGTTTCATACAGCAGTCAGAAAGTCGCCTCCAACGTCTTGCTCTGGATTCCTGGTACACTTCTGGGCATCAGCTCATGAACTCGCTCTCTCTTGCATACTAGAAAATCAGTACAACTCACGCTTTCTAGGCCCATTAACGCTAAAATCCAAAGAAGAACCAGAACTGTGTCCTTCAGTGAGTTTTACCAGAATTCTAGCTCTTTTCCTATGAAAAAGATGATAGAAACTTCAATGCCAGAATTGTTTGAGAAACTGGCCTAAAGTCTGAAATTTATAAAACATTTCTCTCTTTGTGGGGGTACAAACTCTAGTGTGGCTGTCCCTTTCTGTCTGTTAGAGCATGTATTTTTCTGGTGATGCCATTTCACTTTTGTTTTAATATATATCTTAGTGTCACCCAAAAAATGCTCTGAGATGTCAGCTCAAGCCCATGTCAATTGCTAAATGTCAAAAGAAAATGCATCAGTGTCTCTGCAAGTTCATAGTGATGACAGTTTCACATGACAAAAATAAAGAGAACAATTCTGTGACTTCAAGCATGATCAGAAATGCAGAATCTGTGGCATTAAAGGGGGACCAGATGCAGCTCATGATAGGTAGGTCAGAAATGCTACCTCTGTGTTACAGTAGAAGAGTTCCAGTAAATTCTTCACCTGTAAAATCATAGGTCAACTTTCCTCGTCAGAAGAAATCTGCTATATGTGTAGATTGGTTGTCATTTTTACTTTCTTATTTGGTCATCAAATCAGTAAGGGAAAATAAGACATATTGCATAAAAGAACATGCATCGAACATATCTCATGAAAATGTACGTGTCCACAAACATGTTCCTAATGTTTCCCTGGTAGGCTCTGTGGAAACAAAATTGTACAAAATTCCTCCCAACAGGAAATGCATATTGGCTGCTGTGCAAATGGGTATGACTGGAACATGGGTTGGTTCAGGTTTTTGGTGCGGTTTTTAGAACATTCTTGCTGTGGCCCAGCGCTATGGGGATTCTGTTCCTTCAGATCTGAAGATATGAGAACTTCCCTGGTTGTGTGGACTCTGAAGCTTTTCGTTATAAACATTCCTCTCCTGTTGACCTTATTAAAATGCTGGAGGCCACCCCTTGCCTTTGTGACTAATTTTTCCGCATCATCCAGGGTCCATAGACCAGCACCCTGTCATCACTCCCTGTGCACACTTTCAGAACATTTTACTAGCAGAGAAGAAGTTGGGAATGAAAAAGAGAGAAGGTAAAAATGTAAAATTCTTGATTAGAAAGTATAATTTAATAGAACATGTATTGAACCAAATGTATTGATTAATGTAGAAGATATAGTACTTATATTGATTTGAACCAGAGATTTAGTACTAAAAGCTCTAAGCCAAAAAGCTGTTGCAGATTGCTACAAAAGTCAGTTTAATGCTGTCCTTGGAATGCCTTCAGAAAGAAATTCTTCTAATGTTGGAGGACTAGGTAGAATGCGGTATATGTCAGGCTGATCCCAGCGGGTTTTATTTTGTACTCTAATAGCTGTTACGAGCCTACATTATATCCAAGGAGTAATTTTCCTTAGAGGTGCCCAGCTCGCTTTGTGTCAATATTCTAGCATTTTAAGTCACGTACAGTATATGCTTCTGGGAACAGGGAAGGAGCCAGCCAGACTCATAATGGCCTGCATTCATTAATAAAGGCAGAGGCTTCTGTCCCTCCATTGCCCACTACAGGGAAGCCTCTTTGGCCTTCAGGGACCCTGTACAGACACATTTAAAGGAAGCTCTATTTTGAGTGGGCAAGAGATGAAACGTACGACTTGGAGGTATTTCTTAAGTCAGCTCTGTGCCCGAGCACAGGGGTGACCTTCTGGGTCAAAGAAGAAGGCAGGTCAAAAAGACTTATTATCCAGACTGTTGGAAACCAATTGCTTTTGTTTAAAAATAAATAAATAAATAATGAAAAGGGCTGGGGTGCTTAAAGGTGGACCGTGATGTAGAATTCGGTTTACAGCCTGAAAAGAAAGCTCACAGCCTAGTGTGAACTGGAATGTGCTTCTGAGGAAAATGAGAACATACTGATTAGCCTCTGTGTTTACAGATAAACGGCCAACCCAAGTGATAAAAGGAAGGGTAATATAATTAGTTAATCAGAGGAGATTGATTGCGGATGTTTGTGTTCTTCAACTACAGGGAAAAAAACCAACATGTTGCCACAGCATTGTCACCATCTGTTGAAAGACACAGCACACTTAATCTTTATATTCCTGTGTTTTTTCTTTCCTGCCTTGCTTTGTTTTTGTGCCCCGATCATCAGTTTGGAAGCACCTCATTTAAACTGAGTCTAGCTACAGTGTAAACTGGGGACGCAGTGGCTTAACGGGGAACGCCTCCTTTTTTGTCTTCTTGCTTCCTCTTCATTCTTTTTCAAATAACACACTGACTCTCTCTCTCCTGCTTCCTAGAGCTTGTCTATATTTGTTTTGGCATAAGCAGTTATAAATAGACAAGTCATGCTTTAAAGAGTAAAAAGAGGTTTATATCTTTGAATCAACAGATTTTTTTTTTTTTTTTACACAGCCCTGTCCCAGGGCTGCTTTGACTACTATGACCACTAAGCATTTCAGTGGTGTTAGCAAAGCACAGGCCAGAAGAACCGTGTTTGCCAGAGATTTGGAAAAGTCCAGATAATCTGTGGGTACCACTTTTGAGGTGGAAATCTAATTTTTTAATCCTGAGAAAGTAGATTCCTTGTCTGTACCCCTTTCGAAGCTTAACTTTTATCATGGTTCTAGGTGAAGAAATTCAAATTGCCATCAAGATGTGAGGAAAATTGGATCACCTCAGAATTGCAAGGTGAACAGTTTCAGCGGATCACGGGTTTTTATTTTTATTTAAAAAAATATTTTTCTTGGAGTGCATTTAAAATAGGATTAAACCGTTTCGACCAGCAAATGCGGTCAGCCCTCCGAAAGACGAAGTTGAATTAATCATTTGTTAGAGTGCCAAGCCTAAAATGAGAATTCCAGTCTTGTAAAATGGAAGGCATCTCACATTTAAAAAGAAATACATAGTGCTAGGAGGGGAATTTTTTAAGGCCCTCATCTGTTTTTTAGCTTCTAAGTTTAATTTCACATTTACAGGGGAAAAAAGAAAGAAAGAAAGAGCACACACTCCTTCCAAACTGGGCCCCTTACAATGAGGAAAGTGTCCTTGGAACCTCACCGTTAGATTAGCAGGCCTACATAGATCTTGTCTTAGGCTTGAAGGTATGTTGTGGGTTTGATTTTTTTTTAACACAAACCCCCCTCGTGTAAAACAACTGTTCATAACTGGGATTAATGGTTTTCAATTTTCAGTTACTTAGACATGGGGTCTCCAGGAGATGGCTTTTTGCAGAGTAGAATATGGCTCTCTGTGGGATTGCACAAGTTTTCCTCTCTTCCACTTCCTTTTTTGTCATCGCCCCCCACCTCCACCAATGTCGTTCTGATGTTCCTCTCGATTATGTAAAACACTTTGCCTTCATTGGAACAGATATTTTTTCTCATAACCTGTCATTGCATTAAAGTGCTTTGGGGACTGTGAATTGCTGTGTAAAATTGGTGAGATTACCCACTGCTTTGTTCTACCGAAGTGGTTTCCTTCAGACCTAAAGAGCTCAGAGCTCTGCCCCAGAGGTGCTGGTGGGGGAGTGCTAGCGATGGTGCTTTCTGCTTTCTCCTCCTGAGCATCGTATCCTTGTGGTCTCTCTCAGTACTGGCTCTGTGCTGTGGTCCACTGCCAGGGCAGCAATGGGCAGTGCTGCTGCCTCTCTGCTCCCCGCTTCTGCTGTCTACATTGTATCTTTCCACTGGCTTCTCGGTGGCCTTCCCCAGCCAATGATGTCTCTGATTTCTTAAAAACACGAAAATCACTGACTTGTTTCCTGGCCAGAGGGACATCTGAAGGCCACATCTGGAGCCTGTCTTTGTGTCTCTTCTCACCCACACCTACAAGATGACTGAATGAATGTGTGGCTCAGATGCACACACGGTCCTTCCTTCTACATCAGGCCGTTTGCACTTCAGTGGGTTTGGAATAGGGCACATGTACAAGAAGCAGGAGCATCCCAGGGATACTCCACGGAAATCCCTTGAGGGGTTCGGGAACATCTGGAATTCTCCTCCCCTGCCCCAACAGAAATATGCCCATTTCCCATGGACCTCTGGGAATATGCCTCCTTCCCACCATGAGAATTGCTGTCACTGGGGGTGGGGTGTAGCCAGGACTGGAAGAGACCCTTAAGTCGGCTGGAGCGAAAACCAGGAAATGAGTATGATGCTATATATTGTCAGCTTTCAGGACCGAGAGTCGCCTGGGACGCAAATGCTGGGCACACCTGTGAAGGATTATCTAGATGAAGTTAGCTACTGTGCATGCTTATGAGGCATTATCTAGACTAGGTTAATTAAGATGAGAAGACCCACATTAACTGTTGGCAGCACCTTTCCACAGGCTGAGATCCTGGGTGGAATAAAAAAGAGAAAGCAAGCTAAACACAAGTGTCTGTTGCTTTCTGCCTCCTAACTCTGGTTGCAATATAACCAGCCACCTCACATCCCAGCTGTGGTGACGGACTGTATCCACAGACCATGAGCCAAAACAAACCTTTCCTCTTTCAGTTACTTTTGCCGGGCACAGTTCTAACACAGTGAAGATGAAGGGTGTTCACATGTGCAGGTGTTGCTGCACTATAGAACCAGCTGTTTCGCTGTTTCTATTGAGAAGACATTCCATGCATCTTTGCTTGGTAGAAGCTTGTGTTTACCAAGCCTGCTCTTGTTCCCTTCATAAAATTCTTTTATCTGCTTCTCTCAGCCTTCAAAGTGTAAGTCCTTGGTATCAGTGACTTCAGTGTGTTCCAATAATGTGGTTAAAATATATCCAAATATATAGAATGTGGATATGTAAATGTAAAAAGATGTGTAAATATTTAGTGTGATTGTTTAAAAAAAAAAGCTAGATTTGTACCTGTGTCTGTTGTGAAGAAACAGGAAAAATATAAGATGGGTGAGCCACATTAGGAAACTTAAAAATAAAATGATAGAGATAAGTTAATTGTTTTTTAAACATTATTTCCAGAAAATAAAAATCAAAGCGCTAAAAAGCAGCTGCCAGCACCTCATCATTAGCTAGTAGTGTCCTAGCTTCTTGTGTTTATATCATTTTATAATTCTTTATAAGTTTTTTGTTTTTCTTTTAGTTCAGACCTGTATCGGAAACCATGTTTGACTTTAAGATACCAACAGAAGCACTGTAGTTTGGGGTTTTAACATTTTAATGCTTATAAACCTCTAATCATAGCTGTGTTGATCTCTGAGAAAATAGAAAAGCTTTGTGTTCCCATCAGTATTTTTAATATGCCTTCAGAAAAACACCTCCCAGACATATTCAGAATCAATACCCAGACAAAAGAGCTGGCATAAAAATAGTTTACTCTTAAATGCACTTTGAGGCCAGTACTACTAGAGAGAAAGTCATCCTTTGAAGAGAACGGAGCAAGGGAGTTTTATATAAGGGCAGGATGAAGCAAAGCTGCCTTGGCACAAGTGATGTGGTCCACCATGTCTTCAGCCTAGTGTGGTCTATGCCAGAAGCTCACTCCCCAGTCAAGACTGTCACCACACAGCAATTATCATGGTGGGAAGGGACCTAGTCCCACTGTCCATCTCCATCAACAGAAAGCTAAATCTGAAACAGGGAAGGGGAGCCTGGCCCCTCCCATGGCTGCCCACTCTCTTGCTGGTGTCTTCCAGCCCCAGTCAGGAAGTATCAGCTACCTAGCCCTTGGTCATGCAGCCTATCCCTCTGAACAATTGGCTGGGTAGCCATCTGCAGGGATATTAAAGGCAGCAAAGATCTCACAAAGTGTTCTGATTCAGGTACTCATTTAGGTACTCTTCACCTCTAAGACCAAATCTGAACATTTTAATGATGCTTAAAAGTTCCTCATAATGTTGCTAAAACCACCCTTCATCCTTATTTCATGCAGTACTCTTGCTTCAGAACTCTCTGGAAGATCTTAGCCGACACACACACGCACACGCGCGCACGCACACACACACACACACACACACACTCACACTCACACTTCTTTCGTTGCCTTTACCATGAGCTACCCTTTAACCTGCAGTCCTCCTGGAGTCTCAGTTTCCAGACTTAGTGAAAACATCAGCTTACTACCCTAGCTGCTGCAAAGCCTTCCCTGGTGACAAGGCAGGCCTAGGAAAATCCATGGCATTTCTGTGTTCCTTTCCACTATTTTGGTCATATCACTGAATTTTTACATGGTCACGTGCCTTTCCCCTTTAGACCAGAAGAACGTTGATGAGCTCAAGGCAGGAACCATGCCTCGTCCCATACCCCATATCTATCCAGTTGGTCAGGTCCTCTATACTAAGTGCAATAAGCTGTGAACCAGCATCCCACAGGTTTCATGAACATAGGAATGCATGAAGGCACATCTAAATTACCAGCATTAGGCGAAAAGGCAAGCCTATGAAGATGAATGCAGCAAAAGCGGGACAGAGGGCTTAGGAAAGTCAGAGAATTGAAATGCGCTTAAAGTTGGGTAACCATGAAGCAGTCATATATCAAGCCAGGCTTCGGAGTTCTGATCAGGCGTGAGTGAAGTGTGAATGAGGAGGGGCAGAACTGCTTGGGGAAAACCAAGAGGGGAGCTCAGACCACTTCCAAAGTTCAGTCTTCTCCCTTGAAAACCTGGAGGCCCGTGGCCAACCTCTGTGGTAGACTAGACCCTCCTAGGCACCGTGCTTGCAGCTGGAGAATGCCTGCACACTTTAGTTCCTCCAATTGGACACATGTCCCGGCTGTCCTCTCACAATTTGGAAAGAAGTTACCAATTCCAAAAAGAACCTACCAGTGTGCCTAGTGTGAGGAGTACCTAACTATCGAATGCTGTCCAGAAACCTTGGGAGAAACATGATCACCCTGGGCAGGGGAGGTAAAGCAGGCTGCTGGGATCTCCTGCATGGCCACAGATCCCACCCACCTTCACAGGGGTGCTGGAAGTGCTTTCTGACCATTTGTCATCAGCCAGGTAATTCCATTCTTCAATACCAGCATTTGAGGACAGACAAAGCAGCCACGGCTGTCAACATTCACCATCTAAGAGAGAGTAGAATAAAGCATGTTTCAAAAATGGGGATGATATGCAGGTGAAGAAACTCTTATAACTGTGGTACCCTGGTCATTGAAGCATAGGCTGTGCTTTGATGGGTAGAGGTGGTACAGGGAGGGAGGGTATCTGGAGGAGGCGTGGCCCATAGAAAAGGTGGGGTACTACCAACACGTCCCCTCCCAGAGCCTCCTGGCTCTGCCTCTTCCCTCACCTCTGTGGAGGTAACAACACACCTGTACTGCACCCAGGCAGTGCAGCCTATTTGAACCTCACTGGTCCAGTATGGAATCAATGCATCCATCCATCCCTATGCAGAAACGTGACAGTCCACACCATTGGGTACCTACAGCACTTACCTATGCTCATTCCAATAGGAAGAATATCACTGAAGCTTCTCCCTCTTTCTTTTTTCTCTACAGAATCATACGATGACCCAACACAGCAGTTAGTTCAAGTACAGCCTCTCAAGGAGAAGGACTTTTGTGGCACAAAAAGGGAACATGTTTTACTCTTTGCACGAAACTTACATTGTTAATGTATATTCTTCAGAAGCATTGTATTGTATCATACAACTTGTATTATCAAACTGTTGGATGTTCATGTGTTGGAACTTCTGAGCACCAGATAGACTCCTTGTATATAAAGTGTTGCACATGTAATTATGTCGTCGATGCTAAAATGGTCTTATAAAGACAAGTGGACTTGGGCCCTATTCAGGCAAGATTTTCAAAGTGAACAAAATGGCTTAAGAGATAATGTTTTAAGGAAGACAAAACTTAGAAGAACTGTTATCATGTGACTCTGGCTGGACTTCCTTTTACTAAAACTTAAGCCTCGAATTTCTCTTTTGGTATATCAACGGTTAAAACCCAAGACTTTTTTATTGCTGGAGATTCTCGTGAACCATGAAGAGACATTCTCACAGAACAGAACCCCACATCTGGATACGGCCCATATATATATTTGTAAGCCTTGCAGTGTGACAGGTAGCCTCGCCATATATGCAATAGTTGTTATGTAGACTGTCAAAGTTTTGTTTTTCGTTATTTTTTTTTGTTCCTGGCTACATTTGAAGCTTTGAGTGTTCAAGATTTTCCTTAATGATTTCACACAGCCAAATTCTTGAATCGGTTGAACTAACCTGTATGTTACTGTTCTCAATGTTTACTCTGCGGTCTGAACCTGGAGATTACTGGAATTGTTTTCCAAGAGGAAATAAATTCAGTTTACCATCAGCTATGAGTGTATTTGTGTGTTTTCTTTTTCTAGTTATTCTTACCATTAAAAAAAGAAAAAAAAGAAATCTAATTGCCTGCACCCCTGGATATAAAATCTGCTCCTGAGCAGATCCCAGGCATAGCCTCAATCATATTTAACCTTTGCACACTGGGCCAAAGGCAGCTGGAAGGAGATTCATCATGCTGCATGGGAAGAAATGAAACCCAGCCTACTTGAGCTGTCTTAGATTCTACCAGGTCACATTGTACTTGAGGACTCTGACATCACAGATGGATGTGATGGCTGTTTTCTGCATAATTTGCAGCCCAATTCGTGTCATGCTGTGCAAATCTGAACTCATGGTGGATGGCTGCAATTTGCGCGGCTGTTTGGCTTATGTGTACTTAAGAAGCAGCATTGTTCAGAAGACAAAGCGCAGAGCAGCAAGTCAGAGGGCTGTTAGTTCTGGCTCTGGCGCCAACTCCCACTGGAGTCTTCTCCAAATGGCTTCATCTCCTGGCCTGGGATCACCCAGCCAGAGAAGGTCATCAGCCTTTTGACAGCCATGGGATGGCTCTCCAAGAGGCCTGTCTCCACAGCCTACCACAGAGTACTGAAGAAATAGAAGCCCCTGATTTCAGAGCTTTTGTGCAATGTTTTCTAAGGTGGAGAAGAACAGCAATGTCTGCACTAGACCTTGATAGACATCGTTAGTCTGCATAGTATAAATTATACTCATGGACCACATTCATGGAATCAGGCTTAAAATGGTTACAACACTCTGAGTCCTGTGACCTTTTAAACTCTGAAGACCTCAAGCAGATAGCAAAAATATACATAGCCCTGCAGGGTAAGGGAAATGCAACCTGGACTGATGGACTTGTGGTCCCCTGTCACCAGCGGGCCTGCCTAAGAAAGTTCCTTGCTCAGCACCGCAAGGCAGAGCCTTTGCTCCATGGTTCTCAGACCTTGGCCTTCTTGACATTCCCTAGCAGGACTTACTTGTAACGTCATGACGTGCTGGACCCAGACACACAGAGTTTCTGATGTCATGGGGCACAAGTTCGTGCCTTTCTAAGAACTTGAGTGATGCTGGTTACAGACCACACTTGGAGAACCACTACCCTACCTCATTTACAAGTCATGGAATGAATGAAGTGTGAATAGCCAAGCATATGATATTATTTATTGTGTTTCCAATAAAAGAAAACTTTTGTAAAATTTTAATATCATTCACAAACAAGTATTTTATAGTGATTAAAGTATGCACACCTGCCATAATGTTTCATGTGTGTGTGTTTAGCTTTTTAATGCAAGGGAAATCTATACCTATACATTTCACAATGGATTGCCAGCATGCTATTTAATTAAAAAGCCTTTTCACTGGCTACATAAATAATGAAGTATGCTTAGAATATGCAAGTGCATCCATAATTAAAATACTCAGCTATATTTTTTAGAAATTAAGGTCTCTGGTCCATTCAGGTTTTTGCATTTAAGATGAAATAGCCACACTTAACAATGATTTTTAGAAGCTTTAAAAATTTTGGTTGTTAATGAGAGGGTTATATTTTTCTGAAAGGATGTTGTTGGTTTATGGAAAGCAGGTGATATGTTATCCCTGAATTAAATCCTAAATTGCTCATAATATTGTCTCACAGATACCTCCTGGGTGTGTGACAAATACCAGGGATTGGAATTCCCAGGAGGCGAGAGAGGCAGAACTGCCCATTGTAGTAGGTCACATGACTGACCTTGTAACTGCGGCAGCACAGGTATGGGTCAGTCTCTCCTGAGACAAAGCCGGGAAGCCAGAAGAGTTCACCATTGTTCATGCCACATTCATTGGTTGATCCTCCAAAGACTATAAAATTCTTTCTAGCTAGTGGGCTCCTCTTCCTTGTAACCGGTAATCTTTGGCTGTCAAATGCTGAATAATGCTCAGACAGCCTTGATAAGTTATCTTCTTTGTATTTATATTCTCCCTCATAACCTAAGGCCGAAATGCAACTTAAAGATAATACAAAGTACCAGTGTGTGCATTGTTTTTGTGTAGCTGTGATCAAATACCTAATATACCTAATATAAAGCTCTAAGAGAGGAACGGTGGATTTGAGCTCATGGTCCATTTGGTTTCATGTGCGTAGACAGTTTATTACTGTGGCTGGAGTGAGTGGTAGAAGAGAGCTGGAAACTTCCTGACCAACCAGGAAACAGAATGACAGAAGAAGTAGCCAGGGACAGTATGCTTCCAAGAACTCGCCACCAGTGACCTGCTTCCTCAGTTTAGTCCGAAGTTTCCAGAACCTCCTGAAATAGCACCATCAGCTGAGGACCAAGCATTGACATCTTGAGTCTATGGGGGACGTTGCGTATTCAAACCATAACAGCTGGTATTATGTAAATCTAAGGGGAGACTATGGATGCAAGTAGTTGCCCTGTTCATGCTTTGATTTTGCTTTTGAGGGCATTTTAGCACTGACTTGGAGCTTCCTGGTAGTAAAGGGGGAAATAAGCTGAGTGGAAGGGATGCATCACTTTCTAGAGAGAAAATCGATCCTGGCCCTTAATTCAGAATGAGATTTCTCAAGGGCTTTATGTCTGGGTAGGTGGCCAATAGTACCCTGCTCATGACCACTGCGGAAGAAGGCTGATGCACATCTGAGAAGCCTGGGTGTACCTACTCATCCCGTGATACACAAGATAGGCACCAGAAAAAGCATGGTCTGGCCCCAAATATCAATCATTGCAAAGTTAAGAAGCTGCTCCAATGGAGAATATCAGGTGATTCCCACCCTCAGGGTCTAAGCTTGCTCTATCTTAGGAATCACAAGGGAACCATCAAACAAGTCTACTGTTGGAGTCCCATAACTACTGATCTGTTGGCCTAGAATACAAGCTGGGCATCGGAAGCACCCGGGGTGACTCCGAGTCAAGTGTAAGAACCACTGTGTCAAGTTCACCATGTCAGGGAACTGTATTGGATTTCAGACTAGACCTGTGACAATAGCATGCAAGGAGTAGAAAGGTGGAATGGGGCTTAAGTGCCCTTCCCTCGGTGTCATTTTTACAACTGATCATCTCAATAATTATTTTAACCCTCAAGTAGCATAGTAACTAGGTGACACAGTAAGTATAAATAGAGGATAAAGGGGAGAAAGGAGCCAGGAGTCCCTCATCCTTATATTGGTCCAGGGATTGCTAATTTGGCCAGTGAAATCTTGTCCCTTGAAATCTCTGACAGTCTGAAGAATCCTGTCCAACATAGAGAGATGGGTTCTGGTTCCAGATAGTGCATGTCTCAAAAGTCACAGGCAGCCTTGGTGCGTATGTGCTATGTTCCAGTTTCCAAATGCTGGCAATCCATTCTGCTTCTTGGAATTCAAACTCTATTAAGCCCTACTGTGTGGACAGTAGGAGATATGCTTCAGCCAGGCCTGCTTCTCAGGCTACCAACTTTGACCTCTGCTATTGAATAACTTTTCTTCTAACCTTCACCCCAACTCTTTTTTAGATGATAATGAGTTTTACATGCTAAGATTCATATTGTGCCGTTTTTAATTAATATGTGCAGATTTGAAATTGCCATGTGACCTTCATCTTCATCACACATGAGGCTGAGCAGTATGTAGCCTGCTTGTATCCCTGGACAGTGAGAGTTCAAGGGATAAACAATAACGAAATTAATATTCTTAGTGCAAGTCAGATCTGCCCTCTTCTACAGTGCTATTCAGGCCAATTTACTGATCTTTGGAAATCACACAAATGGGTGATAGGGTAGAAATTCTACCTTGATGATTGATAAATATAATCAGTGTTTCAGCCCAGAAAGTTTGCCATGATGCAATCAGCTAATTACTCTAAGCATGCCTTCCCAGAACAGTTATGAGTCTGTTTTGAAACTTGACCAAGGAATCCAGGGACCCCTCAACTTCCACTCCATAGAGCATGGCAGCCTTGACTGTGCCTGCCTGTGCCTGTTGGGCACAGCATAGCAGAACCCTTGAGAAGGGGAGTTCAGAAAGCCAGATCCCATTACAGAACACCTGCAAACCCTCCTCCAGCTAGCGTCGGCAGCCCAGGGCCTCTTACCTCCTCCCTCTCCAGGAGGAAGTTTCCACTAAAGGCACTAAAAACTTGAGTTCAAGGAAGAGGGATGACTCTGGATAAAAAGCACCCAGCAGGAGTCTCTGGCAGAGTCTAAAGCTCAGGTCTGGTAAGCTCTGTATTTCTGGGTGGGAGCCTTAGAGGCGGGAGTAGCCGGGGCCACCTCTCCAGATTCCTCTGTAATGAAGTCAGCTGTCAACTCCTTTGGGGGAAAGACACAGAGCCCCTTTATTTCCAAGCAGGTGTTGCAGCATATTAAAGGTTGCATTCCATCTTGCGCTCACATCCTGAATGAGCCAGTTTGCAGGCAGGCTCAGTTCTCTCCGCAAAGAGGGGAACTTGGCAATGATGGAGGCTGAATACTTAAATGGCAATCAGCTTCTGGCTCGTATCAATTAATTCCTTCATGGACTTCTGCCTAAGTATAGCATCTTGAATTCCCAGCTGTGGAAGCCATGAAAAACAGCCCAAGCAACACATGCCACCATCTCAGAAAGGGCACACCAGCGAAAGAACAGAATGGTGGGCAAACCACCTCTGGGCGCCTATGAATGCTGACGTGGGGCTCCTGTCTTTCATCACCTGTGTTGTACAGAGCAGGGCGTATACCTGTTCCTCTGAATGGGAGATACATCAAGAAAACTTCTAATAAGTTTATGTGAAGTCTCTCGGAAGGCCATCATATTCTCTTTACTCTGAAATGTGCAGATTCAATCAGACTGGGGGCTCAGAAACCAGTAGAAAATGTCTCCTCACTTAGGAGTTAGAACAGCCGATTGAAAATGGTTTTCATCTCAAGGAGCCCACCACAGACACCCACGTATTTCTGTTATGTGGTCAAGAAGCACTTTGATCAAGAGGTGCCACGGGCTGAGGGTGAGCGGGCACGGTTCCCCGGGAGAGCTGGCAATTCTTCGATTCTCCCGGCATCTGCAGACAGTGCAATTCAGACCACACCAGCTACATGGGGAATGCGCCCCAGAACTAATGATATAATAGTGTGACTCGCTCCAGGATGCAAGCAATGCAAGTCAAGGTCACCTAGCAGGCTTACCTACTCGTCATCCTCCCCTGCCAATGAGATGTGACTGACTCTCTGCTCTCCTTTCTCAAATCAGAATAGTGTCCCTCCCTCAGAAGACCAAACTTATCTTCTGGAGTCGCTTTCTGTCACATGCTGTCAGATATTGGGGCCTTCTAGTTTATTTAAGCATTGTGGAGTTATGAGGAGATAGCTCATTTGGTAAACTGCTTATCTTGCAAGTACGTGGACTTGAATTTGATCTCTGGAACCAAAGTAAAGGAGCCACGTGTAATGGTACATACTTGTCATACTAAAGTTATGCAAGTGGAGACAAGAGAAATTCTGAAAGCTCTCTGGCCAGCTAACTTAGCCTGCTTGGTGATCGCAAGGCCAGTGGGAGGGAGACCTCTTTTCAAAAACCAAAGTGAGTGGCACCTGAGGAGCAACATCTGCCCCTGAGTTCCTGTACACATGCACGTGTATATGCACACATGCACATCAGAAAGTTTAGGAAAAGATAAACACAATGAGTGCTTACATTGATTTAAGTTGAATTTTAAAATTTAGTTCCTTAATCTCTCTATGTTTCAAATGTTCACTTGTTAAAATGTGTTCATAGCTCCTATATGGAGCCGTACAGGGTCCTGCTGGACAGTTCCAACCCAATCCTCACAGCTTCATGTCCCTTCAGTATATGAATGGCCTCTCATCTAGGTCGCTTCTCTGACTCAATATCTTCCTCGTATCTTCAGTTTTCCTTCTGTATTCAGTGAATACACATTTACACACACACACACACACACACACACTCACCTTGGAACATCCTCCCAGAATTTTTTTTTCTCTTGATTTCTTTCCAAATTTCTCAGTTTGTGGTCTGTTTCCACTTCCTCTACTTCCTGACTAGTACCTCCCCTGCAGGCTGATGTCCTTTAGTCCATCAATATCCTTTTACCGAGAATGTGTTTTACAAAGTCACCTGTAATGGCCTCAGCAGACAGTCATTCTTGCTTATTTTATTAGTTGGTGCTTCTTCTTCTCTTGCCTCTCTCTTCCTGCCCAGGTTCCCACATCCTTGCTTGATAATCATCCTTGTGTAGAGTCTTTCATATCCATTACCTCTTCATTTTCTGGCTTCTAGTCTTTCTCTAATCCATCCTATGTATGGCCATCATGTTAATCTGCATAAAACATATATTGCATAATTTTCTCATTCAGCAAGTACCTGTGGCTTCCAAGTAATGTAATGAAAAGAAGAAGATCAAACTGAAACTTCCTCTGCTACTTACAAGTTATGTACACCAACCAAACCCTTCTCTTTCTGACATGACTTCTCCCATCTTTAATTGAAGGATAGGTAAACTTGCAAGATATTGTAGGGTCTTTTTTTTCCAGTTTTTACTAATGGCCAGAAATACCTGAAACATAGTAGTTGTCCATTCTAATAAAGCAACTGTGTTATGTAATAGAGATTGATTTACTCTGGACTCTCTTTAGGCTAGTTCTACAGTGAGTGCCTTGTGTACACTGAACCTCCAATCCCTCTCAATTCCCCATGTCTCTCATGTGAAGTCTTTCCCAAATACACACTCCTGTGAGAACCTTAAGTACTAGTTTATCTTCTCCAGAAGGTGAATGTCCCTTTGGCTTTCTAGTTTAACTTACTGGGTGTGTCACCTTCCTATCACTGTGGTGAAACACCACAGCCAAGGCAATGTTCAAAATGAGGAGTTTATTTTGGCTTACAGAACTAGATGGAGGGTTCATAATGGGAGGAGGCATGGCAGCCGGCAGCCAGAGCAGGGGACAGATCACAGCTCGAACTACAACATGAAGCAGAGAGCGCAAACTGGAAGTGAGCCTTGACTATGAACTATCTACGTCTGTCCCTCAGTGATATACTTCTTTCAACAAGTCTGCACCTCCCTTTCATTCTCCAAACAGGAAAACCAGCGGGGACCAAGTGTTCAAATGTCTGGTCAATGGGGCATATTTCTCTTTCAAACTGACACATTTACTCTTCTCAACTTTCCCGGCCTGGTAGTTCACCCAGATTCACCATGCTTCATTTCTTTGCAAAGTGAGTTCACCACTGTTTTGCTATCTTCTCTATCCCCACCTATTTACTCCAGCTCTTTGCATGCTTTCTTCATCACCCTCTTACCTCAGCTCTGCTCTGTTTTCTGGACCCAAATAAACTCTCTCTTCCTCCAGGAAGCCCCTGCTAAGCTGTCTTGCTATTTCACTTCTCTAAATGTTGATTGGTGATTCCCCCATGTCCTTAGAAACTAAAAATCAAGCGTTTTCTTCCTCCCTGGATTATTTTTCTTTCAGGGATGAGGGCAATCTCTCCGTGTGTGCCTTTCCCTCACATTTTCTTTGTCTGATTGTTTGGTTTGGATTGGCAGGATCTCATGTGCCCCAGACCACCCTGGAACTGGATATATAGTTGAGGATGACTTTGACCTTCTGAGCTTCTGCCGCATGAATACTGAAATCACAAGTGTGCCACCATGACTCTTCTGTACGATAATAAAGTTGAAAATCGGAGCTTGTGCACATAAGGCTGGCACTCTGCCGACTCGACAGCACCTCAGCCCTGTCGCTGTGTTTAGTGTTTCCTCTCCTACAAGTTCAATAAAACATATATTGATGCATTCATAGCTTAGCTATTATTTTCAGCTCACTGGTGTCAGCATACATGGACTATGTGCCTCTTGGGTTCAGGCCCAACTGATATGGAGGTGATAATCTGTCCTCTGCCAAGTACCAAAGACAGAAACTCCCCTCTACAGAGGCTTTTTGACTTACAGTAGCTTTATGTGCTGGTGATTGGTTATAAATAAAAACATAAGTGTGTTTTACCCTAGTAATTACATGACCATGACTAGGGCCTCTACCCAGCACCATGAGATGGAGCAGAACACATTCCAATAGTCATAAAGATTAAAGTTCAAAATGTGCATATCACTTTTGTATCAGCTTCAAGTTAACAAATCATTGTTGAGCCATGTTAAGTCAGGGATCCTAAGTACAGTTACCTGGAAACTCAGTCTCTGCCTTTCTCTGGGGATGCTGCTTGCCCCTCTTGAACCATGTGAGGAAGGCGTCTGATTCAGCACAAATAATTAGCCCCAAGACCATGGAACAGCAGCTCCAAAATGCCTTCATCTTTGGTCCTCTTGACACCAGTGATTTCATCCTATAAGTTTAGTACCAAATTTCTGCAATGACCCCTCTGTGGTCAGCAGCCAGCTGTAGGACAGAGATGAACTAGACGTGGTCCACAGAAAACGGAGCACTCTTCCCTCTATTACCAGTTCCCATGTGGTAGACAGGATCAGGCTGCCCATATTCAGTACTCAGCACAAAGATTAAAACAGCATTCAAAACTGAATCCAAAAAAGTGCTGGATCCATATGTAAATCCAAGCATTAGGCCTTTCCTTTCTCAGAGCAACAGAGATGTTGACTGTGATTGCAGATAATAAGAGCTTTCCTTCTGATGAAATGCGCCTATACTGAGCAGAGCACACACTATATTCCCATGACAAATATATTTACACTCAACTCAGAACATGGAGAGAAAAGAAAATGTCAATAGTTGACAGCTTCTTGGCCTATGGGGTGTAATCCAGGAGCATAATAAATTCATTTAAGCTCGGTGTTGAATAAATGCATGTTAGGGCCGTGCATTTTGTTGGCCTCCCCTCGACACATTGTTTGAATACAGTGCCGCGCTCCTCTTCATGTTACTCAATTCTCAGGCTGCTGTCAGCAGAAACATGGACCAAGCTAATAGTTTGGGGCAAATCTGCAGTAATTTCCCCTAAAGATGGCAACAAGAAAGGCCATGAAAGAAAATACCTTATTGCCAGATGCTGCTGGATGACTATTTCATATTTGCAAAATACACCTCAAGATCACTGGCTGCTGGGAGACTGCAAAGTCCAAAAGCAAGATGTCTGGCCACAGAAGATCTTAATCACACTGATCAATGGATAATCAGAGTCAAGGGGCTAGAAACCACTTAAAAAGAATACCTCGATTTAAAAGCTAAATATGTGCTTCTCCCCATTAGTATATTTTTGTCTCATACAAATTGGATTCGAAGACAATACTTCCTTGGCAGATCTCACAAGCTATCAAGCATTTCAGGCTGTGTGTGTAAAAGAATGACATATTGGTTAAGACTCAAACTAGCATGTTGCTGGTAGAGTTCAAGTGTATGAGAAATACTACACCCTACTGTTTTCGTAAGCACTGAGCTCCATTGAGTTAAGACAGATGGTAGCAGGCAAAGATGCAATCTTATCATCAAAAGCTAAAATATGTCAAAAATATGTTAGCAAGCAAAATAGAGCAGATCGTTTGCTTCGCGTGTCGCAACAGCTTGCAAAACATGTTAGGGTACTGAAGCTCTGGTTGTGTAAATAAAGGAACAGTAAGCAGAGAGGCAGCAAGTGGCATGAGAACCTGCTCATTAATTGTCCCTCTTCTGTGGTTTGGGTACCAGAGACAAACATGTAACCTCAAGGAGCCCCAGACAAACATCAGGAGGTGGCCAACCTCGCCCACAAGGATCTGCTTTCCTTCCATGACTTTCCCCGTGCTAGATAAAGCCATTTAACTAAATTACAGGAAGTGTCACAGCTCCCCGCGGAAACAACAAGGATTCCACTGAGAATCACCATGCCAGTTAGCTCAAGAAAGAGGAGGTGGGTGTCGCTTTAAGACAAGATGCACCCAAGGCTTTCTGTACCCACCAGTCTCAGCTCAAGGCGCTTTCTCTGACCACAGGCCTTCTGACTGTCTGGCCTCGTTGATTTCTTTCTTGTAACCAGGATGGTAAGGAGTGGAGGCCATGTTAATCACAATAAGGAGTGGGAACTGGAGGTGCTGAATTTTGAGTAGCTGCTGTGGATCCTATTGTGATTTGCTGACATCAAATGAGAAACTTGCTTATGTACCACAGTTATGTTGAATATCCTGTGTCCAGTATGAGTTTCTCCATCTTCTGCAGCCAGGAAATGCTGGAGCGGGAAAGCGACGACAATCAATGGACTTGCCACTGGCTCAGCATCATCTCCTCTGGCGATGTTCTGCACCTGTGCTCTGCACACTTCCATGCGCTCAACTCTGCTTCTCAATTGCTGTAAGGAGCTGCAGGAAAAAAAAAAAGCCTGGAGGTTGCTGCTGTTTGGAAATAGTTTGATCAGCTACATGGGCCAAGAATAAGGCAAAGAGGAGAATCTGCATTGTTCTTGAAGAGGCACCGAAAGGGACTGAGTAGGCCCGAAACTGTGGAAGAAGGGACCAGAGTAGGCAGTGTCCCCAGCTGTGCATCCACCAAGCGATACTACCAAACATTTGTTTTTCTTGTTTCTTTGTCACTTTTTTTCCTTTGTTCCTTCTCTTCACTTTTCATGTAATGTCCCACTGTGTGCTCTGGACCCTAGTTGGACTTTACATTCACGAGGTAGCTCATACTAGCTGTGAATTCTGTAGGGTGGTCTTGCCTAGGCCTCCTGAGTGCTGGGATTATGGATACAGTTAGAAGACTTGATGTGATCTTTGGGTTTGGTTTAGTTTGGTGCTGTGGGTGTGCTTGTTGCTGAGTGTTAAGAAAGCTAAACTTCACCCTTCACAAAATTTCAAGTCGAGGTGTAGGGTAGCAGGCTTTGCTGGACTGCCAACCCTCAAATCACGACATGGAGACATATTATTAATTATGAATGCTTGGTCCAAGCTTATGCTTGGTTTGTTTCTAGCTAGCTTTTTTTTTATAAAAATAATACTTAAATTAACCTATTTCTATTAACCTATGTGCTGACCCAAGGCTTGTTTACCTCATCTACATACCATCTATCCTGCTTTCTTGTTTCCTCTGTGTCTGGCTGGTTGGTCCCTGGCAGACTAGCTAGCTCCCCTCTTCTCTCTGCCCATGAGCCCTGCCTATGCTTTCTCTGCCTAGCTATTGGCCGTTCAGCTTTTTATTTGACCACTCAGTTGCCTTAGGCAGGCGAGGTGAAATAGCAGCACATCTTTACATAGTTCATGAACAAATGTAACATACCTTTATATAGTTAAACAATTATTCTGAAATGCAAACAAATGCAACACATCTTTACATAATTAGACAAATATTCTATTCCACAACAGCATAGTGCTCACTACAGCTTGTGTAGGAGAGGATTCTTCATGGAGAATTTAACCAGGGTACTAGTCCTGCCTCTGGTCTTAATCATGGAGAAAACATACAAAGTGGAAGGTGCAGAATATGGGATTAGATGGCAACTCAACCCCACAGCCAAGGCCACTCCAGAAAAACATTCCTGAGGAGGAACTTTCTGGAGTAAGGAGTCTAGAGACAGAAGAGTAGCTCATGCTACTAAAAGGGATATGCTACACTGCCTGCCAGGATGTCACAGTCGCTGCCCACCTCTCCTCTCCTGCACCCTTCCCATCTCCACTTCTCTTCAATCCAGCAAAATCAAATTCTTCCAATGACTTGTGATTGGTATCATAATGCAAATTTCTGTTGTTTTGATGTTTACCTAGACACTCAACCCCAAGAGGCTTCACAAAGTGACCTTTGTATAATGATTTCTCATGGAACTTTAAGAAATTCTGGTGTTAAATGTTAAAATAATAAACATTGAATACATACTACATATGTGCCTCCCTCAATCCACACAACCATCACCTGATATCATAATGGAAAGCAATTTTGCTAGGGTCTTGAAGAGAAAAGAAGATATGACTCAAAGTCAAAGATTATATGATGAAAAATGAGAAAAATGTTTTTATGGGCCATATATTTTAGTTATCACTTAAAATTTGGTGAGATGGCTCTGTGGGTAAAGGTGCTTACTGCTAAGCCTGAGGAACTAAGTTCAATCCCCGGGACCCACATGGTAGAAGGAGAGCAGACCCCTGCAAATTTCCTCTGACTTCCACTCAAGAACAGTGTGCACGTGAACATGTGCACGCACACACACACACATACACACACACACACACACACACACATAAATACACACCACCACCATCATGCTAATAAATGTGAGTTAAAAATTTTCTAAAGAAATAGGTAGAATTGTCTGTCTACATATAGACTACCTATCAACATTTATTAATTAACATCCTTCTTGGCATTTCATTGAGAAGAATAATCATTTAGAAGACCCAATAAGACCTCTGTAACTGTCATTCTGTGATGGGGGAGTTGACTCAGGGTAGGCTCTTGATAAGTAAAATATGAAACATGAAATTCACACTTTCTGCTAGCATTGAAGCAGGTGAATCCTAACTGGCAGGCTGTAATGAATGCAGTAAACTAAAAGGAATACCTTAGCTTAAACAGCCATGCGCTTTAGTTATCAATGGGAGCATAGAGACAATGTTTTTATGGGCCATATATTTTAGTTATCACTTAAAACTTGGTGAGATGGCTCTGTGGGTAAAGGTGCTTACTGCTAAGCCTGAGGAACTAAGTTCAATCCCCGGGACCCACATGGTAGAAGGAGAGCATAGAGACAATGGTCCCACCTCACAATTTACTGGTTGTTCTTAATTGCACATAAGTGGAATTCCTTCCATTGGTGGAGCTGATATATACAAATCTTTGGGGGGACTGTTTTTATGAGAGAAAGGAGGTTCAAGGCAAAGTCATTTCTGAGAGAAGTTAAATGGGGAATTGGCTCTTATTGTAACAATGCTGGGTAGCAATGGGGTGGGTCCTGCCTGAAGCCCTTCCCTGCTGTATGTTCTTTGAGCAAGGACCAAGGTTTTAGGGTATCTCTAAGGTAGAGAAAGGTCATGATCATATGTTGACCACTCTGAAGAGAGAGTGTGATTGTGAACAGGAGTGTGATAGTTCCAGTTGGTACCCAATAATTATTCATTCTTATTCATGAACACAATACTCCTGGAAGTTTCTTCAACCTGCAAGTAGACAAGAGTTCAAAGAGCTATTAATGCTTTTATTTTTCATCACGTTTTGTAGCAGATGCCATACATCACACTAGCCTTGCAAAAGTGAGTGATATGTAAGATGCCTATTTTATTCAGTCAGTATGGTGGGTGTTGAGGAGGCAGCAATACCAGTATGCAGAAAAATCCTGCAGATAATTGAGAAGGTGCTGGGTTCAGAAGAGAGAGTCACAGGAATCTAGAGTCCAGGGAAGCCCTCCTAGGGGAGGCAGAAATCATAGATGTCAGTAGGAGTCCTAAAGTTGTGAATCCCATGCAGAAGAAGCAGCCTAGGTGCTAAATAAGACAAACTGCTATTGTTTGGTAGGAACTGTTTAAAAAAAAAAAACAACCTTCTATACACAGAACACCATTCACATCTTATCTTCAGAACTGCCAAAGCAGTGTGCCATCCAAGTTTCTAATATCTGAGGCCTTGGTGGAGGAACTGACCCTTGCAGGGCTAACCAAAATTCCTAGAAATGGCAAATGTCCCTCCAAAAGCTTCCTTTATCTACTGATGAACTGGATGCTTGCATCCACCATCTCCTTCGTTGAACTCTAAGAGTCTCTTGGTCCTGGGCCACATCCTACTTCCTCAAGTCACTCCGATGCCGTGTGGTGCCACGTGACCACCAGGAGCCCTTACATTGGAAGTCCACTGAAACTATCCAAGCCAGTCCTCAAATCAAAGTAAAGTTTTTGTCTACAATTTATTGTTGCTTTTCTACTATGGCCAACCTTGGCCCTCCACAGATAGTTCTGTGTAGAATGTTATACTCCTTTTTATGGTAATAATAAGAATTAACATTTCTTCCAGGGCTAAGAAAATGGCTCCATTCGAAAGGCTTGCTACACAAGCATGGGGCTGATTTCCTATTCCCACATCCATATAAAATATCTAGCACAGCGACTCACTTCTGAAACCCCAGAAGTGGGAAGGCAGAGACAGCTAAGCTGAATCAGTGACCTATAGGCTTCATGAGAGACCCTGTGTCAAAAATAAAATAAGGAATGTTCAAAGATACCTGGTGTCAACCTCTGGCTTGCACATGCATACATGTGCAAATGCACCCGTATAACACATGCAACACACATACATACACACACACACACACTACACTATTTCTTTTTTTCTTGGCATCACTTCCATGTCTTTTGCCCTACTAGGTTTCATACAAATCTTGAGTGGTTCAAATGAGATATGTAAGTAAAGTGTGAATAAGGACTGGGGGAAAAAAACAGAACTATCAGATTCTAGGAAAATCAGGGTTTGTGAGCAGCAGGTCAAAGGAAACTATTCCTATGGAAGGCCAGGCTAATGTACCTGCAGTTAGGACTGCTACAGAGCCTACAATACAAGACTGCCTCACAGGATGATAACCAGAGACAAGAAAGGCACAGCAGGAATTTGCTAGCCCTCATAGTATGATCATACCTGACACTGTCTCCGCCAGTTGTTTTAGGACATACCCTTGCCCCTTCACCACACAAGTCTCAGAATCTTAATTTCACTTTCTTTGTTCCATCCCTGGAAACCCTGAAACATTACAAGAATATCTTTCTAATTAATGGAGTTAGAAAAATGTCACCACTCAGGGGACATGAGCCAAAATTTTACATCTGAATAAAGCTAAGAATTGGCTAAACTCTGAATCCTCACCCGTGGTAGAGCAGTCACAGTACCACTTCTACTCCACCCAGGGACCACATAGTCTCATCATTTCTTGTTTATCTTCTAGGAAGACACTTAATCAAGTCTAGCAAAGTTGGTCCAGTGCAATAATGGAAGGAATAAATAATATCACAGGATAAAGTCTTCCTAGGAGTCCTCCTTCATGCCTCTGCTTTTCCTAAAGATGGCCCCATGCCTGAAATGACGGTGGATATAGAGGGAGAGGGAGTTGCGATCAGAGCTCTTATTCAAAGACAGAGAGATGGGGATTGTAGCTGTGAAGATGGAGTGTTGGCAGGGCTATACCTTGTGGGCTGTGAAGAGGGAAGACTATCCCTCTATGTGGATGAATGCATCATTGCAGGAGCTGATTATCTTGGGAGTAGCTCTTTATAAAAGAATTTGGCTTCCATTGTTGTGTTTTCTTTCCTCTTCCATTCCTCTTCTCTTCCTACTCCACTTTCTTATTCATCTGTCGTCTGCCATTAGGCAGACAAGGAGGACTTGCTCACTAGATGCTAGTCCGTGGACCTTCATTCAACCTTCCTGCCTCCACAACCCTACGAAGGAAATCTGTGCTTTTCTAGAATTGCCTAGTGTCCGATATTTGTGGACAAAGTGTACTCAGATACATTCCTTACCTTTGACATTTTGTGTGGGTAGAAGGTTGGTTTCCATGAGATTGAGACAAGGCAGCACTCACTGGAACTGGTTAACAGGAGCTAGAGTGGATTTAGCCCTGTCATGGTGCCTTTTGCTTTGTCACCTTGAGCCTAATTGATCCAGACTCTCTGCACTGGGCTGAGTTTGTCCTATGTTCAACATCTCATGGCTTTTTAGGGGAAGCCAGACATAGGCTTTGCTTTAGTTTCAGAGTGACTAGAAAACTGTTTTATGGAGTAACAGGTTCAGTCAACCACAGTCAGAGCTGATGCTGTTTGGGTTTTCATCTGCCTCCTGATGCTGGTCTTGGTTGACAATGAACCTGAAGGAGTAGCACTGACATTTGGATAGCATTTACACATGGTCACAGACACACCAAACACTGAACTAGTGATGTGAGATTTCCCTTTGTATGCTGTGATTACCATTGATAAATAAAGAAACTTGCTTGGCCTGTTGGTAAGACAGAACTTAGGTAAGCAGGGAAATCTAAATGGAATGCTGGGAGAAGGAAGGTGGGAAGAGAAGCCATGTAGCCCTGCCAGAGACAGATGTCAGAACCTTGCTGGTAGGCCACAAGCCTCGTGGTAAAATATAAAATAATGGAGATAGGTTAATTCTAGATGTAAGAGCTAGCTAGCAATATGCTTAAGTAATTGACCAAGCAGTGTTTTAAATAATATAGTTTCTGTGTGAATATCTCAGGGCTAAGCGGCTGGGAACCAACAAGCGGCCTCTCTTCATACTACAAATTGGTGCCAATGTGGTTGATTAAAATCCACTTAAAACCTGAGAGGGCTTGGAAAGGAATTCTAGACACAAAAATACAAAGTTTAACACAGCTTCTTGCTGTTTGCTGGTGGCATGCTGCTGTTCCTTTAAGAGAGGTTTTCCTGATTCAGAGGCAGAAAAGAAAAGCTGTGATTTTGAAATGCAGGCTTTCTGGGCTGTGCTGCCAGTGAGACCTCTGGCTCTTTCAGGAGACTGAGCATTTGAATGGGATTTATGAGCAACGTGCTACGGCTTGCTTGGTGGCAACATGGATCGGCTATGTGCCTAGAGACGGGGCACTGTGCATGGCTCCCAGAGGCAGTGAGCCATACTGGACTGGGCAGGGCAAGCAGGCAGTGTTGTATTTCCCCTAGCAATGGTGCAGCTTAAGTTCATAAGAAGCATTTTTAAGCACTGCTTGGCAGTAAATAATTACAGATACACAATAAGACAGATTCAGACATAAAAGACCTCTAAACAAGACACAGTGTGTTTAAAAATGTGCATAGGCTTGGGAGAAAGAAGAAAAAGAATATAGTTAGTTATAAAAAGAAGTAAATGTGTTTTTTTAAAAAAGGTAAAGTCTTTAAAGAGACAAAGTACAGACAGTCATAGATTAAAAGAAGTAAAAAAGAATAAGCCACATAAAGATGGAAAATACACAGAGAGTCTGGATTATGTATACTATTTTGTTTTCTTTGATTTTTTTTTTGATTGTGAAGGAGCTAAGTAATCAACATATAGACGTTAAAAGTATCTTATCTTCAAAATATGGCTCTACGGATATGTTGCTTTGGAAAAGAGTTTCTTATTTTATTTCCACAAAGGATGAGAACCTGTGGATTCATTCCAGGCTAATGTGGTTTGATGGACCAAGACCCTCCAAAAGGTTGCCGTGAACCCCCAAGAAGAAAATACTTGGCCCAACAAAAAGCAGGAAGCAGTATGGACAAAACTATGCCCATATTTTCAAATATTGTCTATAAATGTTTGTTTACATTTAAAGGGGGATATGATATAGATATGACTAATTTGCATTGATATGGATCTTGGTTTATTGCTATCAATTTAAGGTCAATTTTGTTATATGTGTATGTATTTCTGATCTTGATTAAGGTATTGTGTTTTTGTAGCTCATTTAAAAATATAATGTATAATTAAGAAATATAGGTTAATAGATAATTATCTATAATAGTCAAGCTTGTATTCATGTTAATTAGGTTTTCTAGATATATAGAATATATTTCAGTCAGGAATTTTTCAAATCTTTAGAGACCTTCAGAATATGACATTTAAAATGTTTTAAGAACTTAGAACTTTTCATGATAGTGAGACACATCTGTTCCTTGCAACACCAAGCTACTTCAAGAGGAAGATGGACATTGAAGAGGCTCCTTATGGGTTTTGTTAGCCATTTGGGCAAGAAACTGTTCTTGTCTGGGCTGCTTGATGCTATGCTGTGTAAACTGGACATTCAGGACCTACAGAGAAATGACTGCTGAACTTGCCTGAAGGTGAGATGGTCCTTCAGGGTTCTTGCTTCATGAAAGAGTCTGCCAGACATTCTGCAGGACACAGAAGAAAGTTACTGAAAACTACAAATATAGGAGGAACTATCTTTGAAAGTTTCTGCTTCATGGAAAAGTCTGCTGGATACTATGGGACTGTGGGCTGAGGATTGGATGCCCCAATGATGCAGAAGAACTTTGGGTGATTGTCCAGGCAGCAAGATGTCTTTGTCAATTCTAGAGTTTAGAAATTGTTTACAATGAACTTCCTATTTACTTAGGTAATATATCCTTTTGAGGTCTTTGATGGAGTTGAAGAATAAATAGGTATAGTTATAGTTTTCCTTAGTTATGATAAAAGATAAAGCAGATATAAATATTGTAACTATAATTCTTGCTTGATAACTGTTTTGTTATGTGTAATATTACTATGTTAAAGTTAAAACCTTCCTTTTTATTTAAACAGAAAAGGGAGGTGTTGTGAGATTTCCCTCTGTATGCTGTGATTACCATTAATGAACAAAGAAACTGGCTTGGCCTGTTGATAGGACAGAACTTAGTAGGCAGGGAAAACTAAACAGAATGCTGGGAGAAGAAACACGGGAAGAGAAGCCATGTAGCCCTGCCAGAGACAGACGTTGGAACCTTGCCAGTAGGCCACAAGCCTCATGGTAAAATATAAAATAATGGAAATGGGTTAATTCTAGATGTAAGAGCTAGCTAGCAATATGCTTAAGTAATTGACCAAGCAGTGTTTTAAATAATATAGTTTCTGTGTCATTATTTTGGGGCTAAGTGGCCGGGAACCAACGAGCAGCCTCTCTTCATACTACAGGCTAGTCACAGAAGTTTTTGTTGTTTATTTTGCTTTCTTTATGAGCATAGTATGACTTATTTCTTTACTCACAAGCTCTGAAACTGGAGCTGTGAGTTCTGCTTATTTGTGTAGCAGAAAACCAACCAGATTAACCGTGGGCATGGCCCCGGTGCTCATTCATATAGTGCTATGTAAATACACTTTCCCAACTCATTGTTTTAAACCATCCCAGAGTCACCTGGTGCTAGTAAAATTTAAAGAAAGTGACTTTTCAATAAATGGATCATCACAGCTTTGTATGCTACCTCCTAAATGGGTCACCAAAAATAAATCTCTCAAGGAGGAGCTGCTGAAGGATAAACGATGTCAGCCTTTCTCCTTGGTGAGGTTGGCTCTCCTCCAGCCGGGTCCGAGTGACCTCAATTACTTACCACAAGCCATCATGGTTCAATAAAATCAGTCTGCAGCTTGGGTGGCTGGGGCTCCATCCAGGAAAGCTGCCGCTGCGAGGCAATGGACACAAAGGCTGCTGAAAACCATCCAGATCGTATCTGAGCTCCCAGCAAGAAGGAAATGCCACCGCCATCTGCCTGTTTGTGATGACCTGGGAATAAATAAAAATTAACCTTGGCCCTTGAATGAATCATGGAGCTTATCAACACTTCCTTCGTGTCTCTAATGACTATTGTGAAACAAGTTGACAATGGAATTTAGAGGGACGGGGGCAGAAGGGTCACTGCTCTAAATGGCCCTTTACCAGGCCTGGTGTTTCCTGTCTCCATTGACTGTGGAATGTACCATCCATGTACTTTGTACCCCAGGTAAGAAATGGAGAGAAACAAGGAAATGACTTGTTTTCAATCCAGCAGGACTTCAGCAAAACACTGGGGAAGAAAGTAGAAAAGAAAAAAAAGGAAAAGGAAAGGCAAATGGAGAGGAGAGCTGGGGAAGGAGGAAGGGAGGTAGTAGGAACTAGGGTCTTTGGGTCACCAGGGTGTCCAGGGATCTGCCTCTGACCTCTACCCAACTGCCAGTCAATAGGCCAGTTCCTGTCCTGGTGCCCTAATGCATGTTATTTCTTTAATCCTTGTAGTAGCCATGAGGCTTTAAAACCCAAAAATATATGCATGCCTAGGAAATTCACCTGCTAAACGCAAAACCTGGGACCCGACCCCCAAAGTGATGGACTCCAAAATCCACTCTTCTACAATGAGCCTCCGTGGAGACACCACTGGACACTGGGGGGAATATTATTAGCCATTAACTTTATTTTGATCTAACAAGCTAGTCACTTAGTCAGGCCCTGAAGAAATGGAGCAAGGTGGAGTGCAGCCTGATTGGGTTAAGGGAGGTGGGGGAGAAGGACTGGGGAGGGCTTCACTGTCGCAGAGGGAGAAATGACTCCAGATTACGGCATGCTAATTTAGCTTTATTGGTTGTGGCAATCACTGGACCTCTGACTGCATGCAGGTTTCTCCTCAGAAAGCCCACAGCTCCAGGTGCCTTTGCACTAGATTGTGGTTGTGCTGGCAGGCGCGGAACCTACCGGAGCCCTCACCATTGAGAGAATGCACATGTAGATTATATACATAGATGGGTATAGATACAGTGTGAAGGATGAGTGGGATGGGTATTCATGTATATGCAGAGGCATGTGTACGTGTCTGAACATATGTGTATAGAGGCTAGACGTCAGCCTCTCTCCTACAACTCAGCAATTCAGCTAGACTACCCAGGAGTTAGCTGATTCTGCCTTTCTAACTCTGGAATTGAAAGTATACACTACGACATCCTAGCTTGTGTGTGTACTGGGTGGGGATCAGACTCAGGTCAAGTGTGTGTGTGTGGCAAGCACTTTCCTAACTGTGCTATCTTCCCAGGCCTTGGGATACTTTTTTTCCCCAGGATTCTTTTGGGGCTGGAGCCTGGTTGATTCAGCCACAGTTTTTACAGTCCACCCGCCATGGAGAAAATGTAAAGGAAATGCTATTTCCATCAGATAATGCAAGGGCTGTACCTCTAGAAGCAGTAGCTGAGAGTTGGAAGGCCACCTCCATAGTCACACTCAGGAGGAACAGAGCATCCCTGGGGTTCTCAAAGCTAAGCTTGACACTCATTTTCTCTTTCAAATAATGATTCTAAATAAATATGTGTGAATTCTCCTCTCAGAACTCGGAATTGGCTGCCAGGGCATGTTGGCTATTACATAATTGGGATCGCAGTGAGCTGAACCAGCTATTTCTGAAACTTCTTTTGTTTTGTTTCACTAACATTGCTTTCAACAAAGAGGGAGATGTCCCTTAATCCTGACATATGGTACCTTCTATTTATAATGAGATTAACAATTCATTCACACCTTGATTGAATCCTGCTTTATTGAGATGTCACAACAGATTCTCTCAGCCTGCAAAGGGAAAGACTTACAAATGATAATATTATGACAAGCAAGACACCTAGAAGTAAATGAATCATAAGTGATGACAATTAGAAAGAGTTCCGCACAAACATGGAACTGGAGCCATGATGGTTAGCAGGATTCCTGTCTTGCAGAGGGAAGGCTGCCGAGGAGAAAGTCACAGAGAACTCGAGATCCCTTGCAAGCTGCTAATTCATACCTTATTTTCTTCCTGATGGGGAAAACAGCTTCCCGGTCTGAGGCTTAGTGATGTTTATGTGGCCGGTCTGCAGCCTCACCTGCGAGCCTGTTGTTTTAAAGGGATGCAATTGATGAGTTCCTGTCTAGAATCAGAATGGAAGTACAGGTGTCCTCTGCTATCTCCTTCTGTCATTCAGCTCAAATCACTTAACAGATCTTACCAATTTTTCAGTTTTCAATATTTTGCTAATTTTCTTCTTTTTGTCTTTCCCTTTTCCACTCTCTTTCCCCCTCCCCCTCTCCCTTCTCCATCTCCTATATTTTTTTGTAACAGGATCTTCTCTGTATCCTGCTCTGGCCTGGAAGCTACTCTGTAGCCCAGGCTGGGCTCATTGTCATGCACTCATACGCTTCAGCTTTACACACTCATACACCTCCGCTTTACACACTCATACGCTTCAGCTTTACACACTCATACACCTCCGCTTTACACACTCATATGCCTCCACTTTACACACTCATACGCCTCCGCTTTACACACTCATATGCCTCCACTTTACACACTCATACGCTTCAGCTTTACACACTCATACACCTCCGCTTTACACACTCATACGCTTCAGCTTTACACACTCATACGCCTCCGCTTTACACACTCATACTGCCTCTGCTTTACACACTCATACACCTCTGCTTTACACACTCATACACCTCCGCTTTACACACTCATACGCCTCCGCTTTACACACTCATACTCCTCTGCTTTACACACTTATATGCCTCCACTTTACACACTCATACACCTCCGCTTTACACACTTATACGCCTCCGCTTTACACACTCAAACTGCCTCCGCTTTACACACTCATATGCCTCCGCTTTCCAGCCACGCTCCGGTTTCCTTGTTTCACTACATCTGTACATCCAGACATTCAGTGTGTACTATTACTGCCAAGACTGAAGTCTCTGATTGGTGACAAGTTTGCAATCTTTCTAAACTACTTAAAAATTCTCTATGCCTTTCAGTGGCTTAGAATTCAGATTCAGTGTTTCGGTCCTGCAGTCTTACTCTGAGACCAGTGTAGCAGAAGAACAGAACAGGCTGAAGTCCTGGCTCTTCCTGCCAGATGACCTTGGGGACACCATTTAGCTGTCTGACCCCCTAAGTTCATCCTCATCTGTAAAGAAGAGGTTAACAGTTTCGGGAGAATAAGAATCAGCTATATGGAGAGCTCTGTGCAATGAATTCCTGTACAGACCTGGGCTAAATATGACCCTCCTGATGCCTGACTCAGCTTAATGTGTGGAAAACCTTGCTCTCTCTGCTCCATTCCCAAGGGTTTCTTCTTACTTCTTTTGTAGTACTGCCTTATACTGTTCCACACTCCAGGGCCTGGACATGAGTGCTTGTTGCTTCCTTTAATGGGAATATCCTTGCCAGCTCCTTTCCGTGCACTCCTGGATCCATGCACTCATCCTCTGCCGTGCACTCCTGGATCCATGCACTCATCCTCTGCCGTGCACTCCTGTTCCATGCACTCATCCTCTGCCGTGCACTCCTGGATCCATGCACTCATCCTCTGCCGTGCACTCCTGGATCCATGCACTCATCCTCTGCCGTGCACTCCTGGATCCATACACTCATTCTCTGCCAAGAACTCCTGTTCCATGCACCCACATCCTCTGTCGTGCACTCCTGGTTCCATGCACCCACATCCTCTGCCGTGCATTCCTGGTTCCATGCACCCACATCCTCTGCCATGAATTCTGGGTCCTATGCACCCACATCCTCTGCCAAGAACTCCTGTTCCATGCACCCACATCCTCTGCCATGCATTCCTGCTCCCATGCGCCCACATCCTCTGCTATGCACTCCTGGTCCCAGGCACCCACATCCTCTGCCATGCACTCCTGGACCGATGCACCCATATCCTCTGCCATGCACTCCTGGACCGATGCACCCATATCCTCTGCCATGCACTCCTGGACCGATGCACCCATATCCTCTTCCTTGGTAACGCCAAACATTGATCATAAGCTGTTACCGTGTCACCTTCCGAGGAAAGCCCTTTTCTGTGGCTCCAGCCACATAAGCTCTCTTCTTTATTTTGTGGTCCTCAGTACACTAAATGAGCTATATATTTACTTTTCTCTACATAATGCTTCTCTCTCCCTCACCACCAAAAGCTCCCTGGAGGAAAGAGATTGGGTTTATCATGTTTACTGTTACAACCCCTGGACTTTAACTTCTTTTATTAACAGGTCTAGTTCGGAATGCTTTCCCTATTAACAGAGCCTTTGTTGATTTGCTGTGGATTGGCAAAATGATGTGTGCCCCCCTCTTATAATAAGTGCCTGTTTTCTCAGCCCCAGAACCTGGAGTTTCACATGTGTGGCAAAGGGATCCAAAAAGGTAAGGAATTGGAAATGAAGAGATCGTTGCAGATTTTCCATGGGCCAATGTCACTGCAAGGGGGTCCTGAACAGCCAAAAAGAAAGACAAGAGGTCAACATCAGGACTACTGAAGTGTGAGACAGATCTGTAGTCCTTGTTGGCTTGGAAGCTGGCTAGGGAGGGCAGTCTCTAAGCCTGGAAAGAACAAGAAATCGAATTTCCATTTGCAGAGGGAGGAATTCCTGCTGTCATGTTTACCATGGCCCTCCAAGACCAACTTCTGATTCTTTACCTGCAGAACTGAGACAGTATGTCTGTGTTGTCCTCAGCCACCTTGTCTGCATTTTGTTACAGCCATCAGAGGCAGTAACACGCTCACCTAAGACCAAACAGCTGTGATAGTCAGGCCAGAAGGCAAGCGCCTCCCGCCCCCAACCCCTCTTCTGTACACCATACTACCTTGCCCTGCCTCTCAAGCCTTGTTGGTTTTCCAACATGCTCTTGTCTTGTGTTTGGGGGAGAGGAAATTATTAGAGACACAGCTGCTTACATGCAAGAGCATGTGCAGGATGCAGCGATACACAGATGCAAGTGTGCATGAGAAGGTGTGTGTGATGACAGAGCTCTGAAGGTCCTCATAATAGAGTCCCCGGGGAGCAGCAGGTCCCCGGCCAGTACTGCACTCGGGCCTGCCCTCTGATGCCTGTGACACACAAAGCCCGACAAGGTCTTACTCATGTTTCAAAGGCTGCTGCCTTCCAGAGCCACTTGTTATTGTCTCTGCCATCACAAGTTTAAAAAAGGAAAGTTAATTAAATATGGAGCAAGACTGAGAAACATCTTTTAAACCATCATGTCATTAGAACTGGAATCCTTAGAGAGCTGCTTAAAAGGGGTTTGAGAACAATGACTGTTCAATCAGATATTTATGGGCATAGTTATGTAAACACACTCTTTATTGTCTATGTATATTTAATATAATTATCAGTTTTGTAGTTGGACTCTCCAGAGACCCAACAAATCACAGTGTTGCTTTGAAAATGTCAGCAGAAAAGACAATTATGTCGCTAGCAAATATTCATAAATTATATTAAAAAGTCCTGTGGAAATGTCCCCCATGTTGCAGAATCTTTCGCAGCCACTGAAGATCCTTTTTATTTCTGTGATTTAAGAGCCATTTTGGAAGCAGCAACATTCTTTGTGAACACTCAAAGGCATGGGCTGGAGCAGCAAAGGAGCAGGCCAGGGCTGGAACAAAAGCACGCGCGGCCCAAGAAAGCCGGGGTCTCCGCACAACGCTTTACAGCAGCCTCTGCCCACACAGGTACATGCAGACGCCTGCCTACATCACCAACATGCAAATTTCATTTCTTAAAATACCCCATTAAAAAGAAAAGATAAATTCAATCTGTTGTCTCTTTTAGTACCTACTTAAGGCCATAACTCTTTCCTATTGCATTCTGCTTTAGCAACTATTTATAGTATCCTCCATTTTTCCTCTCTTATCATTTTTTTCTCATTATGCACATGCAGAAATAAGTGGAGAATTGGGAAACTGCTCTGTAAATTAAAATGCACCAGGCTCTTGCTAAACCAATACGAATGGTGTCGGTTGATAAACACCTAGGAAACATTCACAAATCACTTCTATTGCAAGACATACAATCAAGAATCAACATCTTAATTAGCAGCTAATGACATCTGGAAGGGAAGGTTAATGTTTACTGCACAAAAGCATTGTGGTTAAAAAAAATATTAGAGTTTCCCTTACCTTCTTCATAAAAACAATAAAGAAGGAAAGAAAGGCTGTCCAGTGATTCTGTTGGATGTTAGAGGTGTGTGTGCTTTGGCCACTTAGAGCATCTTAATTCTCTAAGGCCTGTATTGATATGGCACTTCTCATCTCAGAAGCTCAAAGCATTTGCCTCTACCTCATCTACCCTCAAAATACCCTTCTGAGGTTAAGTACCAACAAAATGAAGCAGAGGGTAGAGGCAATTATTCACATAATCCAAACCCGAACCTTGTCCATGAAAATATGTGGGGGATCCAAAAGCCCTGGGCTTCCTATGTCTACTCCTCCAGACATGGCTCTTGGAAAGTGAGCCATTTTTGAGCTAAAGTAAACAGGAGCATGAAAATCCTGGAGATCGGATCTCTTGCCTGCAAAGGCTGAGCTGAGCCACACTCCCGGCTCCAGCCTTTTAGGTCTCTTGCCACCTGGTCTTCCTCACAACACAGGCGCTTGTTTCAGGGGGTCTCTTAAGCCATTTGCTGTGTCTCACCTGAAAATGCCTTACTTTCCCCTTCTGCCTGCCCACCCCTTTCCCCAAACTGTGTCTTCCCATCTTCAGTTTCTCCTGGAAACACCAAATGATGAGGGACACATGATGTCATCTTGATGCCGAAGGACTCCATCTTGTTAGCTAACACGTTAGGTTGACTTGTTGATGAGGGACACATGATGTCATCTTGATGCCAAAGAACTCCGTCTTGTTAGCTAACACGTTAGGTTGACTTGCTGATTATCGCTTCGGTTTTCGTGACGAAGGCATGAGCTGCAACCCGTTTTCCTTTCATCAGGGTGCCTTACCTCAGGCTTGGATGGGTCTTGAAGGGACTCAGTCTCTCTGTACCCAGATAACTCTCCCTTCCTGCATCTGTCACCAAGGGCACAGACATCTCCCACTACACTTTCCTGGGCACATCAACCTCAAGTGTGGACACCCAACTTCCACTCATTTCCTGCAAGCTCTCAAAAGTTAATGAGATTTTTCTGCTGTATCAAGTGTGTTGCAGAGACATGGAGTATTTCATAATCGTGACCCTTGCTGGGTGCACAGAAGGGCTCACATTGAGTGACAGATGACATACCAGGCTTCTCTCAGGCATCTCCTTCCTGTAGCCCCTAGGCTCTGAGCAGAAGGTTGTTTTTTCCCATATTCCACATGGAGCCCTGCCTCTTGAGTCTTCATTTCCTGTCCTAAGATACAACTCTTGCCAGAATGAATCCCAGTGGAAGGCCCATTATTTCAGGGGAAATTCCAGCTGTACCCACAAGGGTGTGATTGGCCCTGTTCCTTGTTCCCAAAGAAAGACCCAGCACATTTGATGTCATGGCCACACTCCCCTTTCAACTGCTTGCTCAGATTCAGGTGATCCCAAGGTCTACATGTCCTCAGGCTCCTCCCTCCTCAGCACAACAGCCCCAAACACATTTTACACAGAAAAACACAAAACCCCAGAGGAAACTCAAGGCACAGAAAAAGGACAGATGACATTCATAGTTGAAGAGACACTACTTTCTACAATGACCACCTCCATTTCAGGCACAACTCTTTCTAGAACTTCCAGAGTATGGGGCACCCAGGAGCCCTCAACTTCAGCCTGAATGTTGGTGAAGTGATTTAGTTCACCTAAGGAAACTACAGGAAGGTAGAGATGAAAATGGGAGAAGCCTTGGATGCTAATCTTAAGGCAAGGCATACATACCCACCATAGTTTAAACTAGTCAGGGATCCTCCAGCCCTTGGGCATAGCGCCTTGAAGCAATAGGAAACATCTGCCCTTTCTTCTTTGTCTCTTTCCATTCCAAGTACCCCCATATGAGCACCTTGCTCTCCACCTGCTCCTCATCATAATGCCCACCTCCCTCACTACAGGCTAGAAAGTAGAGCAGCCAGTGGAGTTCAGACAGGGACCTCTGAAACTGTTCTCCATTCCTCCTCCCCCCTCCGTATGTGCGCACACATGTATTTTATGTTTGTGTATATGAGCATTTTGGTATGTATACTATGTATGTTTATGCACCACATGTGCTCCTGATACCCATGGAAATTAGAAAAACGGCATTGATTAGAAGAATTATCGATGGTTGTGAGTCATGTGGATGCTGGGAATTGAACCCAGACACTCTATAAGAGCATCAAGTGCTCTTACCTTTGGAGCTGTCTCTCAATACCCCCAAAACTTGTATCTACAAGATGATTGTTTCAAGTATTTTGTTGCAGTAACAGAAATCTGGCTAATACAATACCCAAATGTGCTAGATAGTTTTTTGCCAACTCAACACAAGCTAGATTCATCACAGAAGAGGGAACCTCAAATGGGAAAATATTTCTATCGTAACAGCCTGTAGGTAAGGATGTTGGGTATTTTATTGATGAATAATGAGAGAGCGCTTACTGTAGGTGGTACCACATCTGGGAAGGTTGGTATTGGGTGGAAATAAAACAAGCTAAGAAAGTCAGGTAAAGAGAGCTATTAAGCAGTATCCTCCATGGCCTCTGCTTCAGTTCCTGCCTCTAGATCCCTGCCTGAGTTTCTGTCCTGACTGTCCTCAGTGATGGACTGTGACCTGGGAGTTTTAAGATGAAATGAACCTTTTCTGTCCAAGTTGATTTTGACCATTTATACAATCTACAGAGACCTAACTAATATACCCAGATATGGATACTGAGCATATGTATCTGCAAACTGATCGTATGTAGGAAAACATGTAGACAGAAGTTTCTGTCCTGCCCTGTCCTGCAGCCATTCAGTCCCCAAAAAACATGCAGAGGCTTATATTAATTATAAACTGGCTGGATTATTAGCTCAGGCTTATTATTAATTAGCTTTTACAACTTAAATTAACCCATAATTTTAATCTATATTTAGCCACATGGATTTGCTACCTTACTCAGTGAGGCATTCTCATCTTGCTTCCTCTGTATCTGGCTATGACTGCCGACTGAGTCTTTCCTCTTTCCAGAATTCCCCTAGTCTGGTTGCCCTGCCTATACTTCCTGCCTGACTACTGGCCAATCAGTGTTTCATTAAACCAATACAAGTGACAAATCTTTACAGGGTATAAAAGCATTATCCCACAGCAAAAGCATGTTGGTTTCATATGCTATTTTCCTCCTAATTCAAATTAATTTTATAAATTTTATATTACTTTATAACCCTTGTTCTGCTCACTTCTATGAACCATCTATTGTTAGCCCCCATAGACAAAAAGAGTTTTAAATGAATTATCCAATGCCACAGAATATCAATGGGAATGGATTATCCAATGCCACAGAATATCAATGGGAATGAATTTGATGAGGAAAGTCCAGGTTACCATTGTGACAACTCCTCTTTCTGCTGGAGACTTAACCCAACTTGGCTTAGTTATCAACACATGGATTTTTAATGATTTATTTTTTATGTCTGTCTCCTCATCCAATTGCAGGCTGTCTTGTGTCTCTGTGTATGCATGTGTATGTGCTGAGAATGTGGGCTAGCTTTATTTAATTTACCCATGTCTCAAGAGCTAAGAAGTGATTTGGTGCTCAAATCCTGGAAGCAATGCTTCTTGAATGTGTGATGAATGTTAATATGCTTGCTGTCAAGGTCAATGACACCAAAATTTTCTTTTCACTGAAAGTATACCCTCACATTTGTATCTCACTTGTATTCCCGGGCATCACCCACATCATCCTGTTGGAAGGCCAGGATGGTGTTTCTAGATGGAAGTCGACAATCTATCTAGCCCCACAGGCTTACAGCCTGGGTTGTCTTCAGTGTACGTGCAAAGGCCCCTCGGAGCATCTTAATTATCTAAGGCCTGTATTGATATGGTACTTTCCAAAGCACTTTACATCTATGTCATCTGTCCTCACAATACCTCTGGGTACCATTTACAGGTTCTGGGCATAGACATACAAAGGGAGGATGGAAAGAGAGAAAGACAATAAAAGAAACAAGAAGGAGACATCAAGAGTGAAGAGATGAAAACGAAAGGGTCAGAACAGCTGCTTGGGGCCAGGCAGGGCAGCTACCACCACAACTGCTCCTGGTGCCTCTTGGTCACATCCGTCACACAGGGGCCTTCCTGTCTTAAAAGATGAATGACCCCCAGCTGGCCTGCCACAAGTTAATGACCATCATTGGTGAATAATGGCTGGGTTTAATTAGGGTTGGACATTTCTAGGACTTCTTGTAAAGAGATGGGCTGGCTTCAGAGAATGACCATCCGATGCCTTCTCCTCAAGTGATAGCCAGTCTTGATCTGAGCTTGCAGGACTGACTCTCCCATAAATGATGTAGAAAACAGGAAGTGTAAAGAAGCTCCCCGGTACATCATCAAAGGTGATCTACATCATCAAAGACAGGATCTAGAAAGCCAGCCTTCGCTGTGCCAGGCCTGGAATCCAGGCAAGGAATCCCTTCTGCATGTACCCATGATGTCTAAAGCCTGGCACCTGGGAGCATGCCACATTTGTACCTGTTTGTACAAATGCCACTAACCTGAAACAATGTCAGTGGAAGAAGGGAATGCATGCCTAAGGAATCGGCAGCCTAAGAGAGACAGTAAGTATAGAGCGAGCACCCCCGTCAAGTAGCTCCTACACCCCAGGACATAGAGCAGTCCTCTGGGGTGCACAGGCCGAAGTAATTATTAATCCTCACAAGGACTGTGTAAATGTTTTTTCAAAAACTTTTCAGCAAATTTATTTATTCATTTGGCGTGCGTGTGAGCTCATGCTCGTATACACACACACACACACACACACACACACACACACATCCATGTACCACCGCATGTATGTGGAGGTCCTATGGAGATCAGAGGACAACTTGCAAGAGTCTGTTCTCTCCTTCCACCATGTGAGTGCCAGAGATCAAATCCAGGCCATCATGCTCGGCCGCTAGTGCCTTTACCCACTGAGCTTCCCGGCTTCTGCAGCCAGCCCTTAGACACATACTCTCCGCTCTACTACTAATGACGAGCTGGAACACCTATGCTACCTATCAAGGTTTTGCAAAGGCAGGATTTGAAATCAGTCTGACCCCAAGTTGTGCTTGTTCTCCTTTCTCAGTGTTTTGAGGAGGCATGGATTGGTTACTGGAACTGGAGCCATAGTTTAACAGCTAAGAGCATTTCTTTTCTTGCAGGATTTGGTGCTGCCATGTAGGTTCTGGGAACCTCTGTGGGCCCCAGGCACAGAGACAGTACGTGTACATATGTGAAGGCAAAATACATTTAGAAATGAGTAAAAATCTCAAAGAAAATGGATGATTATTTCTCCCTTCACTTCTTCCTCTTCTTTTCCTTTGCCCTCTTTTTTTGTTTCCTCTTTCTCCTTTTTAAATATTTGACCATTAGACACACTTGCTGCCTTTTTTGGAGAAAGTGTCTGTCTCCTCGGGACATCTCTACATGACAGACAAGCAAATCTAGCCCAGTGGCTTTCCTCATGCCAGGGCCCGACGGTCTAGCCATACAGATATTTTTATCTTGTACTCTAAATAAACACAGTACTGGATGGAAACAAGATGAGGGAAGAAGAAAATCCACCGCTCCAGGAAATACGTAATCCCCAGGCAAAAAAGCAACAATTCCAAGGGGCAGTCTGGGCCAGTTCATCCTGAGAAGCTGTGCAGTTCTTGGTTTCCTGAGAAGAGAAAGCAAGTGTTACATTACCTAATTCCTTTCTGCAGTTTTGGCTGGACAGATTTCCTCGTTTCCTGCCTGCAATGGTTATGAGGTGTTGCCATGAAGAATGAGAGGTCGGTGATGTCCCCATGGCGGGCAGGGCTGCAGGAGGGAGATGAGGTGCCCCGCTCTGGGCTCTTGCAGCATATGTCATTGTTAAAGAGCTCATGCATAAAAGGCTACTGTATATATAAATTATCATCATTATGGCAGTAACAGAGAGTGCAGCATTACATTTACAGGATGTCTGAAAGCCCCAAGAAACTGGAATTTGTGATGAAAAGTGGCTTGCCAGAGCTTTTGAAGCCTGTGAGGGGCTTTGGGATGGTCTGATGGAGACACCAGAAAACCATGGGGCTTACGGCAGGTGTGTGTGTGTGTGTGTGTGTGTGTGTATGTGTGTGTGTGTCTCAGTTCTATATAGGGCCAAGGTCAGAAATATGACACTGACATGAAAATGGACAGAGAATACTGGTGCTTCAGCAGGAGTAGGCAAGATGCGAAGCAAGAAGTAGATGACGAGATGGGCCTTTGGGGGTTAAATCTTCAGCCAGAAAGTCAGCAAACTGCCTATTTAAAGAGAAGGATAAACACAAGGAAACAGAAAGCCAAGCAAACAGACAACAGTGACAACAAAAACATCCCCCTTGACTCTACTTCACAGAGGCATAGAGACATTTTTTTGTCTGAATTGGACCAAGTCACGTATCTGAGATCCCGCCTCCCCAGAATGGAAAGAACTAGAAACCGGGAAGTACTCACATTCCTAGGGTGGCATCAATCAAAACATGTGGCCACCAGGGAGAGAAAGTTGTGTTTCATTATGAACAGAGTGGATGAACTTTGGTTACAGCAAAGCCACCTGTCCCACTTTAATTATCTCCCCAAAGCAATCAAGTTGAAAACTCCCTTCAAGCAGATGGAGGAAGGAGCTTTGGCTTGGGAACACAGGCATGCACCGCATAACAATATCTCTCTCAGTAAAGGACAACATCTACCATGGTGGTCCCATAAGATCATGATGGAGCTGAAAAACCCCTATTGCCCAGTGGCATTGCCACAACCATCATAGCATGGCACATTACCCAAGTGTCTGTGATGCTGCTGGAAACAAACCTACTGAGACACCACTCATACCAGCACATGCAGAAATGAATGTATACTGCATAACATTACAATACAGCTAATGAGAATAAATGACTATTTATTTATTGGTTGCATGTTATACTACAGTTTTATCATTATTTTAAAGTGTACTCCTCCTCCTAAGAGTTTGATGTCAAGATGTCAAGCAGTATATTGTGTTAAACCAAGAGCAACACATTGTTTGTCTCTAGATTGCAATTATCTCTTGTGCTTGATTTAATTTGATGTTGCTTGGTTCATTGGCCCCTACACTTATACAAGCACATGCAGACAAGTACGCTCATGCGCACGCATGTGTACACACACGCAAACACAGACACACACACACAGAGAAAGAGAGAGAGAGAGAGAAACTGTGTAGAAAGCAGCCACAGGTTTGCCAAATTCATTCTATAGTGTTTGTACAATAGCATCTAGCAATCCATTTTCCAGAACGTATGCCGGTTGTTCAGTGATGCATGGCTTCATTGTTCCCTGGCTTTGTGGCTTCACAGAGAGTGCCCAACCCTCCTTCAAGGGGCCCACATGTTGGGCAGGGGAGGCCTAGTTTCTTATTCTCACTTTCAGGCTTGCTTCCTGAATCAGCATGTACATGACTGATCACTGATCTTTATGGATGTGGCCTCTGTGTGCGTGCATGTGTGTGCGTGTGTGGTGTGTGTATGTGTGTGTGTGCATGTATTACTGGATATCAAATTTAGGACCTTGCACATGCTAAGCAGGCATTCTACAACTGATTCATACCCAGCCCTGGCTCTGATCATTCTTCTATCTTTTCTTTATGTAGCTTACCTTTCTTATAGTGTATCTTATCTTTTTTTATTAAGAAATTTTTAATACAATCTTTTCTCATTTTACATAACTATCCCCATTCCCACTCCCTCCCATCCTCCTGTCCCGCCCTTACCACTCCCCCCACATCCACTGCTCAGAAAGGGTCAGGCTTCCCATGGGGAGTCAAAAAAGTGTGACAACTCACTTTAAGGCAAGGCCAAAGCCCTCCCTATATCTAGGCTGAGCAAGGTATCACTCCAAAGAGAATGCATTCCAAGATGCCAGTTCAAGCACTAGGGTTAAATCCTGGTCTCACTGCCAGTGGCCCCACAAACTGCCCAAGCCTCACAACTATGCCCCACATTCAGTAGGCATAGTTTGGTCCTGTGCAGGTTCCCCCTCTATCAGTCCAGAGGCAGTGAGCTCCCACTAGCTCAGGTCAGCAGTTTCTGTTTGTACCACCATCATCATCTTGATCCCTTTGCTCATATTATCACTCCTCCCTCTCCTGGACTGGTCCAGTGCTTCACTGTAAATCTCTGTATCTGCCCCCATCAGTGGCTGGATGAAGGTTCTATGATAACAATTAAGGCAGTCACCAATATGATTACAGGGGAAGGCCAGTTTAGGCATCCTCTCCACTGTTGCTTAGAGTCTTAGCTGGGCTCATCCTTGAGTATTTCTGGGAATTTCCCTAGTGCCATGTTTCTCTCTGGCCCTTTGATGGCTCCTTCAATCAAGATATATCTCTTTCCTCACTCTCCCTCTCTGTCCTTCCCCCTTCTTGATCGCATTCCCTCATGTTCTCCTCCTCCCTCCCCTTATCCTCTCCCCCTCCCCTTCCACCCTCCCTTCTATTCTTGTCATACTCCCATTTTTTTTCAAGAGTTCTTGTCTGTTTCCCATTCCCAGGGGGATCCTTGAATGTCTCTCTTAGGGTTCTCCTTGCTACCCAGCTTCTCTGGGGTTGTGGACTGTAGGCTCCTTATTCTAATATCCACTTTTGCGTGACTACCATGTTTGTCTATCTGGGTTACCCTACTCAGGATGGTTTTTTCTAGTTCCTTTCACTTGCATGCAAATTTCAAGATGTCATCATTTTTACTGTTTTTTTTCCTGCTGAGTAGTACTCCATTGTGTAAATGGACCACATTTTCTTTACCCGTTCTTTGGTTGAGGGGCACCTAGGCTATTACGAATAATGCTGCTATGAACACAGTTGAGCTAATGTCCTTGTGGTATTGAGTGAGTGTGCATCCTTTGGGTATATGCCCGAGAGTGGTATTGCTTGTTCTTGAGGTAGATTGATTCCCAATTGGAATTCTCAGCAGAAGAATTGCAAATGGCTGAAAGATACTTAAGGAATTGCTCAACATCCTTAGCCATCAGGAAAATAAATCTGATGATGGAAAACGACTCTGAGATACCATCTTATACCAGTCAGAATGGCTAAGTTGAAAAACATCAAAGGTAGTTTATGCTGGAGAGGATGTGGAGTAAGGGGAACACTCCTCCATTGCTGGTGGGCATGCAAACTTGTACAGTCACTTTGGAAATCAGTGTGTCTTATTTTAAATGGCTGCCCTTTTAATCCCCTTCTTTGCCCTAATAAAACAAACTTAACCTTAATTTTCAACTCAGCATTTTATGATGACTAATGTCTAATTGGCAGGATCTGAAATCACATAAGAGATGGGCTTCTGGACATGCCTGCAAGGGATTGTGTAAATTGGGTCGAATGAGGCGGGAGCCCCACCTTAATTGTGGGCAGTAGCATTCCATAGACTGAGGCCCTGGGATGACTAAAAAGAAGAAAGAAGCTGAGTACTCACCTCTCTCTGCTTCCTGACTGTGGGTGGAATGTTACTAGCCACCTCCTGTTTCTGCTTCCACTTTTCTTGACATGAAATGTTGTCCCCTCGAACTATCAGTCCAAATAAACCCTTTCCACTTAAAGTTGCTGTGGTCAGGGATGTTGGTGTGACAGCCAGAAAAGTAACTAGTTCACACTTCTGGGACTGCTCACCCAGGAGTAGGAGGGGGTTTCAAGATGGAGGACTTTGTGGATCCGTGGGGAAAGAGAGCTGAGCCCATTCAATAAACTGACCACAGGATCACAGGGTCAAGCTTATGCTTGCTATGCTACCTCTACTAGGTTTAGGGGCCTAATACATTCATCTGGTTTCAGACACTTCTGAAAAGTTTGGATGCAACAACTCCTAACTCTCTGTAGCTCCAGTCTTCTCTGGATGACAGACATTACCACACACATCTATGTGTGACTCCAGCCTTATCGTTGACCTAATGTAACTGTTGGGACATTTCAACTGGGCAATGAAAAACCAGCAAGGCAAACAAATGCAGAGATTTTGAGTGTTTTTGTTTGCCGAGCTTCAGTAATGACGGGGCTTTCCCTTCTCAGGCCCTTCTCCCCCCACAGTAGTGCTGGGCTACTACTCTCCGCAGACACATGGTTTTCTAGATTCCCTCTGAGTCACCTTGCAAATAACAGTGGATATAAGAGACCTTCTGTTGTTTCAGGAGCTGGAAACTAAACTGAGAAGATGCCTTGGGAGCACAAGAAAGCTGAGTACCTATGGACAAGGTGGCAAAGATGCCTCGTGGAAGGCAGACACTTGGATTGACAAGCCTTGGCTGCCTCTGCTGAGAAGCAGGATGGCTCTATGAGCAGATCTAGGGGCAGATCGTAATGCCTATCATATACCAGGGAGAAATGGGCAGTATTATATGCCAGTTCTTCCCCTGGGACAATAAGAAAGAATTTAGATCCGAGGGGCTGGGGGTACTCATCATTCAGTACATTCTTGCCTTGCAGGGGCAAGTACTAAATTAAATGCCTAGAACCAATGGGGAGGAGGAGCCAGGCTCCACTAAGTGGCTCACGTTTGTTATCCCAGGCAAATTCCCTGGGATTCATGTCCAGACAGCCCAGCCTCTTGGGCAAGTTCCAGGATAGTCAGAGACTGTCTCAAAACAAACCAAAAAGAAGAATGGGGCTAGGGAGATGGCTCAGTGGATAAAGTGCTTGTACACAAGCCTAGGACTAGGATTTGGATTCCCAGCACCCTTGTAAATGTGGTGGGACTGTAATCCCAGTGGTCGGGAGGTAGAGGCAGGGAATTCCCTAGGCAAGCCCTAGCCGACCAGCCAGAGTAACAGCACACACAATACCTGTCGCGCTCCATCCCAGCTGGAGTGGGAGAGGTGGACATGAACCCCGTTCTTAGCCAACAAACTGCTAAATGGTGGCTTCTGTGAGAGTAAGAATCAGCTTTCTTTAAATATGCGACCTCTAGTAGGTTGACCATACTCCAGGGCAGGGCCCACGGTCAAGAGTATTTGGGCAGCACGAATTATACATTCAATGGGTTTGAAAAGAAAAAAAGAGTCATGTAAACCATGCTCTCCTAAGGGCCAGGGAATTTAAGATCTACTGAGATATAGTGGCATTTCAGTTGTATTTTAATAAATAAACTCTGCCTGAAGATCTGAGAGTAAAACAATCCCACTGGTCTGCCTTTCAGACTAGGTTATGGTAACTAGCACCTTTAATCCCAGTAGCCATAATAACACACACCTTTAATCCCAGTAGCCACACTAGTTGCCAGAACTGGGCGGTGCATGACTTTAATGATGGTGGTGAACGCCTTTAATCCCAGTCCTAGAGAGGATTATAAAATGGGAGGAAACAGCTCTCAGACATGCAGTCTTATTCTGAGATTCTGGGATGCAGGATCACTATTTCAGACTGAGGTTAAAGTAAGAGCCAGGGGCTGGCTTTTTAGATTTTCAGGTTGAACCCCAATTTCTGACCCTGAGTTTTTATTAATCTTGCTTCACTGAGATTGTTAACTTGGAAGGAAAATCTCCTCCTACTAGAAGCAGCAAGACCCGGTTTCAAGGACACAGAGTCACCACAGTGATAGAGCAACCATTGCTGTTAGGAGAGTCCAGGTGACACAGAGGTTGGTGAATAAGCTTCTCTATTTGAGGGTTACTGGGACAGGAGTGCATTCAAGGGGAGAGTTGTATGAAGACATCAAAAGATGTTCAAATGAAGTTGGAAGGGTCTGAGATGAGGTCTTTAACTGTCCCTGTCACTATTTCGTTGCTGGGGATTCCAGATTGAGCCCAAGTGTTTTGGCATTTCTGCTTTTCTTTGTCCAAGCTCCTGTGTGCAGACGGCCTCGTGCTCCATGTGGGGACAGACCCATCTCTCACAGAGGCTTCCTCAGCACCTCACTCTTCACTAATAAAACTCTGTGAGGGATGAATCACCTACTCTCTGGCTCTTTTCCTGTGAAAATATGCCACCGATTTCTGTTTCTTTTCCTTCTAATTGGCCTCTGTTCTTTCTGACTTCTCTGTCATGGAAAACTCAATGGTTCCTGTGGTTGGAAAAAACCATGAAATCAAGAGCAGCTTCTCAGTCTGGAAAGTGCTTGTGTTGCAAGCTTGAAGACCTGGTTCCCATAGAGGAGAATGTTTGCAATCCCAACCCTGTGACAGAAGAGATAGATAGATGCCTGAGTACCTTGCCTGGCCGGCAGAGCCGGATTGGCGAGTCTTAGGTCAGCGAGAGACCCTTTCTCAAAAAGACAAAAAAGACCTAAAGTGGATGGCTCCTGATGAAAATGTCTTAGGTGGTTTTCTGTCCTCCCTAGGTCCGGATGCATACAAACACGCATGTACATGTACACACATGCACACCTATACATACACACATTAACAAAAAGGAGAGCATCTTCTGCTGCTAGGTGACATCCCAACCCACCCCATCTTGACATCTACTCCAGCTGGTGATGACTTTTAGACCAACACAGGAGGTATCCAACTGGGTCACAACCCTACTGATAGTTGGGACAACTCAACAAAGGAACAAATGTGAACTTGTCTTGACCTGGGAATCACTGCAGACGGATATTTTAGTTCACATAACCGTTGCCCTGATCTGTATGGAGACAAAGATTAGGAGATTTAATTCCAGATCACATGAAGATGCAAGGGACAGAGAGCATTGCAGACTACTGGGGAGGCCCCTGAGGTGGCCGGTCCTGCTGGACTTGAAGGATATTGCGAAGAGGGCTGTGCTGAGTGGGAGGCTCTAACTGGTTACCAGGTACCTTGTTGACCAGAGGTCATTTTTCTTGGCCCTCTCCATCAAACAGGCATCCCTTCCTTTTCCTGTTTGATTTCTCCTTGCTCAGGCGGAGACTTACGTAGAAGTTATTTCTTCCAGCCTGTCCATTTCTCTCAGGTGTCTGGAAGAGAGAGTGCAGTGCTGTCAGGTGACTTTGTGAGCGTCTCTTAGCCCTCCTCCTACCGTTTTCCCTCATGTCTCTCTACTCTGGTAGAAGCGGAGTCAGTGTTGGGAATGAGAGCATCTCATTTTCAAGGAAAGGGTTTAAGAAGGACTGCTCCTCACATTTGCAAAGGGGATTTGTCTGCAGAACCACTTCAGAAAGCCTGCGCCTCTGAGTTTATATAGAAAACTTCAATCAATCTAGGTTATATTCTGTTGTTAACGCCAAGACAATAATCTCATTGTTCTGCTGTATCTAATGACCAGAATTTTATTTCTGTAGTTACTGCTTTTGAACATTTCTTGGCTGTGTGATACTGTTATCTGAGGGGTTTTATTGCAGCCAAAGAACACTTGTATTGGTCTATCTGGAAAACAACTTCCCTACTAGAATCTTATTTTTCTCAGTGTACAGAGTTTATTGTTTTTGAACCTCATGTTTCTGCCCTGACCTAAATTGTTTCTAGAAGCACAAGGAATGAGGACAAAACTCATTTTACTTAACATGCAGGATTTGTCTTTTCTTTTCTCTCCATCTTTCAGCTACGTAGGAATGGCTTCAATCTGGTATACTGGAAATACTAAGATCTGGCCTGAATTTTCCTGCAATGAGCACAGGCTCATCTCCTGGTTTGTTTTTGGTTTTAACATGTCCTAGTATGAATGAGCCTAAAGAGTAGCTGAAAGTCCTGCAAAAGAGCAGCTGTGGAAACTCCCCCAGAGTTAATGTAGTGTGTGGACGCGGTGAAAGCGAGCGAGGTGGGCAAATCAAATCTGTGACTGTATCAAAACAATGACTTAGTGCTCTGGTGTTGGGGGCAGCTGCCTTCTGCTAGCTCACTATGTTGTCTTTTGTTTCAGTTAATCGAACAACAGACTCTAGCTCTCAGGAGTTTCAGTATGCCTAAGGTTGAAATTTAACCATTGCCATAAAAACAAATGCTACTCTAAGAACATCATGTCAAGCGATCTTGTCTGCTTCCAATTACCAGGAGGATCTATATATGTTTTTCTTTGGGTTCACCTTGCTATTTGGCTTCTCTAGGCTTGTGAGCTATAGGCTTAATGTCGTTGGTTTATGGCTAGAGTCCACTAATGAGTGAGTACATACCATATTTATCTTTTTGGGTTTGGGTTATCTCACTAAGGATAGCGTTTTCTATTTCCATCCATTTGCATGCAAAATTCAAGATGTCATTGTTTTTCACCACTGAGTAGTATTCTAATGTGTATATATTCCACACTTTCTTTATCCATTCTTCCATTGAGGGGCACCTAGGTTGTTTCCAGGTTCTGGCTATTACAAATAATGCTGCTATGAACATAGTTGAACAAATGCTTTTGTAGTATGATTGG